>CM046362.1:23832928-23849294 GCA_025413025.1 Ficus hispida | reverse complement strand
TCTACACCTTCGCCGCTGCCGTGGTTCTGATCTGCAACAAGATAGCCGAGAAGGTGCAGTCATTCCTCCATTGCAACCTCCAACAACTCCACATTTGTCGGCCAGTGAGATTTCGAGGAAGAATCATACGATTTTTTTTTTCCTACTAATCATTGTCCTTAAATCAAATGTAGTTGAGTTCACAATAAATTTTGTGTAGTCACAGCATCTTAACCATTTATTTATTTATTGAATGAATGGTTAGAGAGAATAACTGATATCAAGACCATAAAGTATATCTCAATTAGGTTGGCATCCACTTTACGATCTATCCTTTATCAAATCCTCACCTCAATATTATTTCAAAAAACAAAAAAACAAACAAAAAATAAAACAAAAGAATTACAATAATAAAGAATATCCACCAATATGCAACATAACAAAAAAATCGAAATTAACTCGGGAGTATCAAGACCGACTGTCGTTAACAAATTAGATTTTAAAGTAAAATTAGATTTTAAAGTAAAATTAGATTCTAAAACTGTGCAGGAAACAGAAATTCCAGCACAAGATTTTCATAAAAACAGTACATAAGCAGGAAATTCCTGCTCATGCACAGGATTTTCTAAAATAATATAGGAAAACTGTATTTTTCACTAACCCAATGTCTTGACTGTGAAAACTGTTCCAATGGCAGTTTTCAGTCCTTAACAAATTTTATAAGTCAAGCAAAAGGGTTTTTAAACCGAATTCACCAAATTTTCCGAGACAAAGGAAAATTGGATTTTAAAGCCAAAAACAAGTAGCAAGATAGTAACAGATGGTAATCGAAGGATACCCGAGTTATCGGGCTTGACCCCCAAAGCCTAAGTTTGACCATAGAAGGTTGACTT
The DNA here is from genome assembly GCA_025413025.1 of Ficus hispida. NCBI lineage: Eukaryota > Viridiplantae > Streptophyta > Magnoliopsida > Rosales > Moraceae > Ficus > Ficus hispida. Next base: position 23,848,422 of record CM046362.1, on the reverse strand, counting down.
TGGTTGACCAAGTTTGACCAAAGTTTATCATCTCGAGGGTTACCCAACATAACCCAATGAGATACTGAAATTATGATAATCTAAGATCTAGGGTTATTTGTAATAACCCAATTGATTATGGACCCAGAATGTTAAGTCATGTGCCCAAGGTTAGGATAGTAACCTAACCTTACCTGAATGGATGTGGGCTTAGCAATGAGATTACTTATGGTAACCAAGTAAAATATTTTTAGGAGGGGACATATAACTAAGATTATGAACTCATGTTGGTTAAGTCACCAACATTTTTCGATAATGACCCTAGACCCTTACCTATGTCCTTTATCTAAGCAGGAGGTAGCCTGCAGCTGTATCCGGACGTGGAGCAGCATAACCCGGACATAGTAGACGCGAGGTAAGTACAAACCTCACCTACAATATGGAAAATATTAAACTATTTTCAAGTATATGACATGATTACATATTATGCCAAGTTATGCTATGTCATGCTATGTTATGCCATGTTATGCTATTCCATGTTATGTTATGCCATGTTATGATACGATAAGCCATGTTAAGTCATGTTAAGCTATGATATGTCAAATTATGCCATGTTTATGTCTCATGTGCATCATGATTAATAAGATCACACGTAAAGATTCTTAGTCTTGGAAATGTAACAAGACTAAGACTAAACCAAGATAAGTAAGGTGTCGTACCAACCTCCTGTTGATGCAGGAGGATCATGTATGTTTCAAGTTCAAGTTTATGATAATCAACCTTCCATTGATACGTGAAGGGTCATGTTCATGTTTTCCAGAATGGTTAAGGGCCTTGCAAACCCTGACGTTCTGAGGCTTGCGCGCTTTTGGTACGTACACTAGGGCCCACATGTTAAGCAAGATAATAAGTTCAAGTGCATAAAAGATTCATAATTGACATAATTGTTCATGCATAAGTTGTGCAATATTTCTTATGTTTTGTGAGAATATGTTTGTACTTGCTGGGCGAAAGCTCATCAGTATATTCCATACTGTAGGTAAATACCTGCAGCTTTACTTGATGGCCATGGAGACGATGCAGCAAGTGAAGGGGTATGGGATACCACTACGCAAGTTTTTCCGCAAACTATTTAAATTATCAAGTTGTATGTATATGTTTTAAGGAATAGTACATGTTACATATGTAATGTTTTTAAGTTATGATTTTAAAATAAAGTTTAAAGAAAAAAAAAATTTATTCTGAAATTTTCTGTAAGAAGTTAAGGTTTAAGTTAAGCAAGCATGGTAACGGCCCACGTTTACGTAGTTGGCCCTACGTGGATGGTCGGGGCGTTACAGTTGGTATCAGAGCGGTATCCTGCCAGCCTACTTCACTCTGCTTCATATCGTTTCTGCAAGTGCCCAAGTAAGTTAAGTTATTTTCCTTTTATTAGAATTAGTTAAGATATGCCCCATGGTCACACGAAGGATGATACCTATGATACATTTAATTTTATGGGATGCATTTCCGCGATCCTAAAATTACCATGATGTGTATGTATGGATAAGGTTACGATGTGATATGAAGAGATCATGATAAGTTATGCTGTTTCCAAGATAGGACATGATAAGATATGAAGGAAAAATGGATATGCAAAATGTGAGGAATAAGGAACTAGAATTAAAAGATGGTTCGCCGTTCGTACGAACGAACCAAATGTTTGCAAGAGCCTAATCTTGCAACTGTAATAGTTAAGTTATGATCCTTAGAATAGCAATAAGAAATGAATAGGCTTTAAGATCATATAGCCTATCGCCTCATCTCAGGTATAGTGATAGTAAGGGACTTTTCCTTCTAAGAATGGATCAATATCATGGAAGTTAAGTTTCCTGATTGTGAAACTTTTGCCCCATAAGAGTATTATTAGATACGGGAAAATTTTTGATGATGCCTTAGTTTGGGGGTAGCAAATGAGCAATATGCCAATACGAGTTGATGCTACCAACAACAATTTATTAGGCTATGATAATGATGATGACTATGAGTCTGACAATGAAGTTAATAAGATTGAGATCGATAGCAACAACTTTGAAGTCGACATATAATGATTTGACCAAGGTCGACTATGTACAATCCTTTAAGTAATGAAAATTATGCAATGATGGGAAGTTTTAGATATTCCTTAGAGATATGATTATGCCTTTGTGCTATAAAGGAATGCTGAAGGCACAAGAGAAATTTCTACTGGCTAACAAGTAGCTAGTTGATTTAAGGATACCTTTCACTGCATCACTCGAACAGTAATATGTTTTCAATAATACTATTTATTATTGTTTTCTATGAAAAGAAGATTCAAAGAAGTTATTTTATGTATGGTGCTTGATCTTATGCTTATTAGAACCAACTGGGTCAAATCCTTGAGGAATAAAGTTCCAAGAAAGGGGCCATCATGAAAAGAAAAAGGGTTCTAATAGCACAAGATTAACATTGTACCAGAGGGTCCTTAGCTTCAGTTAAATTGAAAGAAAAAATATTTTCAATATGATATATTCACTGAGCTCTCAATTACAGTTAAAGAAAAGTATCTTATATATAAGATATAATATACTTTTCAAGCATGGAAAAGTTATATGATATAATATGCTTTTCAAACATGGCAAGTTATATGATATACTTGCTCAACTTTTGATGAAATAGTTCTTGTGATGCAATATGAAAGGAAAGTATGATAGCATGACAGTATGCAAGTATGTAAGTATGTAAGTATGAACGTATGTAAGTAAGAAAGTATGCAGTGTGCAATAATGAAAGTATGAGGATAAGAATTATGATGATATAGAAATAAGATTATGGTTCTATATAAGAGACATGATCCTATTAAAAGTATTAAAATGGGAACATGAACAAGTTACAATGGATTGATAGTGGATTTGAAGAAAAGCCACTTAGAATTATTCGAATTTTCGAGGACGAAAATCTTTTAAGGAGGGTAGATTGTAATACCCGAAATTTTGATGACTTGAGAGTTCTGTAGGAACAATGAAATCTAAAGTCTGAATTATGATCAGAGTTAAATATCAGTATATGTTTGAGTTTACATTTAATTAGCTATGAGACTTAATAAGCAGTTTGCTTAGTCATGCATGTGACCCTTGAGCAAAAAGGGAAAAAAATTATATGATTTTATGTTGGTCAAAGTTTGACCGAAAAAGTCAAAGTTGATCAAAAAGTCAAAGATTGACCAAAAAGGTCAAACAGATGAAGGTGCTGAGAGATGATAAGCAGTATGGGAATTATACTATGGAAAAACCTTCATTACGACGAATAAGCAAGCATAAGCTATGAGACCACCCTAGAAAAATCAAGCACACCAAGTATGGTATTAAGGGCAAGAAAGGTTCTAAGAAATAAGAAAAAAATTTTATACAGTTCATTTTTGCACAGATAAATTTTGGACTGTAGTACAGTGTAAAATACTGTTATTAGTTAATAACAGTATTACAAATATCTGTGTTAGCATAAAACTGGACTGCATATTAAGTAACAAAGCCAAACAAGGCCTTATGATGTCATCACCTTATCTTGGATTTATGACATCATTATTGATTAAAGAAAAGTGGGAAAAATATTTGGATGCCACCTAGCATCAAATGGCCGGCCACATTTAGGGGCTAAATTGCAAATATTTTTCCATAGGGGACAAAGTGTAATTTTAAGAAATTACCTGATGATGTAATAAGGTGACATAAGCAGATGAGGTAAGCAAACTTGATCTCCAATTAATCTATAATGGCCGGCCACCTATAAGGATTAATGGGCAAATATTTTGTCCTTTAGAGACTAAAGTGCAAATTTAAGAAAAATGTGATGCAAGCAAGGTGATGTAAGCAAGGTAATGTAAGCAAGATGATGCAAGCATAGGTAAGCCAATTACTTGGCCTCCAAGGACTCCAAATGGCCGGCCACATGTAGGGGACTAACTAGCAAATATTTATTTTTAAGCCCTAATATGTAATTTTGGAAATAAAAATAAATGGTGAAAATTTGTAATTTTCACCTATAAATAGAGCTGTTGAGGGCGGTTTTTGGCAGCTCAAAACACCCCAAAACTCTGCCCAATTTTCTCCACAAAGTCCCCTAAAAGCCGAGCCAAAGAGTGAAAAATTTTTGGAACCAACCTTGCCAAGTGGCCGGTTGTGGTGAACTAGAAAAGGGTGAGAAAGTGCAAGAGGCTAGTGGTGAGTGGCCGGATTTTGGTAGGAATTAACCACCAAGGGATCAAAAATTTTGGTGCTCATTGGAGGAGCAAAGCCGGTTATGGGCAGCCAAGGAGAAAGGAGAAAAATGTGAACCAAACTCCTAGCCTAGCCTTGTGTTCAATCAAGGCAATCTCCTTAAGCCCTAAGCTTTTTAAGTTGAGCTTCAATTTGAAATTTAAGGGTATTTCCAGCATTGGATGTAAGAGCATAAGCTCACCTTTAAGTGCTTGATTATGCTTGATTAGGGTGGTGATCTCTAGTTTATGTTTTGATGCATGTTTACAATTATGTCTACCATATGTTTGTTATATTTCCCATAGATTTGAATATGAATCCATGAATATGTGCATGATAAAATGGAACGTTAGAAATGCTGCATGAATGATCTTAGGCTCTCGTGTGGTCGGTTGAGTAGTGTGCGCGTTTTAGGACAAGAAACGAATTTAAGAACCAAACTGCCAGTCTCGGGTCAAGACTGGGCAGCGTTCTGGAAATGGTAATTTGAGGCCCTTAGAGCCGAATTTGAAGAAAATCAAAACTACAAAGTTGTAGATAATGTTTTTCCTAGAGGGCAACATGGACCATTTTTCAAAATAAGACTCCAAAGGCCTCGGTTTTATGAAAATCCGAGCCTGACCGTGCCCAGAATTTATGCACGGCCAGGTGAGTTCAACAAAGAAATAAAGGCATGTTAAAGTCCGAACTGGGTTTCCTCAAAACACAAAAGTTGTAGCATTATTTGAGATCTACAACTTTCATGAAGAAAGTTTTATCAAATTCTGAATAGATTTAAAGTAAAATTGGATTCTAAAAACTGTGCAGGAAACAGAACTTCCAGCATAGGATTTTCATAAAAACAGTACATAAGCAGGAAATCCTGCTGATGCACAGGATTTTCTAAATAATATAGGAAAAACGTATTTTTCACTAACCCCAATGTCTTGACTGTGAAAACTGTTCCAATGGCAGTTTTCAGTCCTTAACAAATTTTATAAGTCAAGCAAAAGGGTTTTTAAACCGAATTCACCAAATTTTCCAAGACAAAGGAAAATTGGATTTTTAAAGCCAAAGACAATTAGCAAGATAGTAACAGATGGTAACCGGGAAGGATACCCGAGTTATCGGGCTTGACCCCCAAAGCCTAAGTTTGACCATAGAAGGTTGACTTTGGTTGACTAAGTTTGACCAAAGTTTATCATCTCGAGGGTTACCCAACATAACCCAATGAGATACTGAAATTATGATAATCTAAGATCTAGGTTATTTGTAATAACCCAATTGATTATGGACCCAGAATGTTAAGTCATGTGCCCAGGTTAGGATAGTAACCTAACCTTACCTGAATGGATGTGGGCTTAGCAATGAGATTACTTATGGTAACCAAGTAAAATATTTTTAGGAGGGGACATATAACTAAGATTATGAACTCATGTTGGTTAAGTCACCAACATTTTCGATAATGACCCTAGACCCTTACCTATGTCCTTTATCTAAGCAGGAGGTAGCCTGCAGCTGTATCTGGACATGGAGTAGCATAACCCCGACATAGTAGACGCGAGGTAAGTACAAACCTCACCTGCAGTATGGAAAATATTAAACTATTTTCAAGTATATGACATGATTACATGTTAAGCCAAGTTATGCTATGTCATGCTATGTTATGCCATGTTATGCTATACCATGTTATGTTATGCCATGTATGCCATGTTATGATACGATAACCATGTTAAGTCATGTTAAACTATGATATGTCAAATTATGCCATGTTTATATCTCATGTGCATCATGATTAATAAGATCACACGTAAAGATTCTTAGTCTTGGAAATGTAACAAGACTAAGACTAAACCAAGATAAGTAAGGTGTCGTACCAACCTCCTGTTGATGCAGGAGGATCATGTATGTTTCAAGTTCAAGTTTATGATAATCAACCTTCCGTTGATACGTGAAGGGTCATGTTCATGTTTTCCAGAATGGTTAAGGCCTTGCAAACCCTGACGTTCTGAGGCTTGCGCGCTTTTGGTACGTACACTAGGGCCCACATGTTAAGCAAGATAATAAGTTCAAGTGCATAAAAGATTCATAATTGGACATAATTAGTTCATGTATAAGTTGTGCAATATTTCTTATGTTTTGTGAGAATATGTTTGTACTTGCTGGGCGAAAGTTCATCAGTATATTCCATACTATAGGTAAATACCTGCAGCTTTACTTGATGGGCCATGGAGACAATGCAGCAAGTGAAGGGCGGTATGGGATACCACTACGCAAGTTTTTCCGTAAACTATTTAAATTATCAAGTTGTATGTATATGTTTTAAGGAATAAGTACAATGTTACATATGTAATGTTTTGAGTTATGATTTTAAAATAAAGTTTAAAGAAAAAAAAATTTATTCTGAAATTTTCTGTAAGGTTAAGTATTTAAGGTTAAGGTTTAAGTTAAGCAAGCATGGTAACGGCCCACGTTTACGTAGTTGGCCCTACGTGGATGGTCGGGGCGTTACATCCATGGTCATCATTCTCCCCGGGTTGGAAAGGACTCGACCTCGAGTCTAAAGGTGTGTCTTCGACAAACGGAGAAAGATCAGCCACGTTAAAGGTAGCGGACACTCCATAATCACCTGGCAGCTCAACTTTGTATGCATTATCATTGATCTTCTGAACAATTGTAAAAGGTCCATCGCCCCTTGCTTGGAGTTTGGGAAACCTCCTATTGGGAAATCGTTCTTTTCTGAGATGAATCCATACTTTATCCCCAACTTGGAAAGTGACCTTCCTCCTATGTTTGTTAGCTTGCTGCGCATACTTCTTATTTTGTTTGGCAACCTTTTCGCGAACCTGTTCATGCAACTTCTTGAAATATTTTGCTCTTTCGTCGGCTGCTCCACTAAAAGTTGTTTCAGTTTTAAGGGGCACAAGATCCAAAGGAGTGATTGGATTCTTACCATAAATGATCTCGAAAGGACTGCACCCGGTTATTTGACTGGTGGACCTATTATAAGCAAATTCAGCTTGTGGAAGAGACAAATCCCAAGCCCTAATGTTCTTCTTAATGAGACTTCGCAATAAAGCTCCCAAAGATCGATTAACCCCCTCAATTTGTCCATCTGTTTGGGGATGATGTGAAGTGCTGAACTGTAGTCTAGTTCCCATTTTCCTCCATAGAGTCCTCCAAAAATGACTAAGGAACTTAGTATCTCAATCCGATGTTATAGTCTTTGGAACACCATGTAGCTTCACAATCTCTTGAAAATAGAGGTCAGCAATATGAGTTGCATCAGCCGTCTTGTTGCATGGCACAAAATGAGCCATCTTGGAAAAACGATCTACGACCACCATGATTGAATCCTTCTGCCTTTGAGTCCTAGGTAATCCAAGAACAAAATCCATACTTACATCCTCCCATGGTGTGTTTGGAACAGGTAGGGGTGTATACAACCCAGCATTACTACCATGAGTCTTAGCTTGATGACAAGTCTCGCATTGATCCACAATTCTCCCCACATCCTTAGTAAGCCATGGCCAAAAGAAATTGTCTTGCACTAGAGCTATGGTCTTGTCTCGGCCAAAGTGACCCGCCAAGCCTCCACCATGAGCTTCTCGAATTATGGATTCCCTCAATGATCCTTGCGGAACACAAAGCTGCATACCCTTATACAGAAACCCATTTTGGACCAAAAATTGTTTATATGGCCCCTTTGTACAATGCTTCCAAATTCGACCAAAATCAGCATCATCCTTGTACATACTCTTCACAATGTCAAACCCAAGTACCTTAGCTTGCATCATGTTCAACAGCAAATGGCGCCTACTCAATGCATCGGCCACTTGATTAGCTTTACCGGACTTGTGCTTGATGACAAAGTTGAATGATTGGAGATACTTCACCCACTTTGCATGGCGTGAATTGAGCTTGTGTTGAGCATGCAAATATTTAAGAGCTTCATGATCTGAAAAAAGAACAAACTCGTTAGGATAAAGATAATGGCTCCAATGCCCCAATGCTCGGATGACTGTATATAACTCCTTGTCATATGTCGAGTACTTCCTCCTCACTTCATTCAACTTTTCACTGAAAAAAGCAATTGGCTTGCCTCCTTGACTCAAAACAGCCCCAACTCCCACACCTGAAGCATCACACTCCACCTCAAAAATCTTTGAAAAATCTGGTAGTGCAAGAACCGGTGCTTCCATCATCTTCTTTTTAATAAATTCAAAGCTCTTTTGAGCCTCCGCGTTCCACTTAAAAATTTCGCCCTTTATACACTCGGTAATGGGAGAAACTAAAGTACTGAAATTCTTGATAAATCTCCTATAAAAGGAAATCATCCCATGAAAACTCCGAATATCAAATAGAGTTTTTGGAACCGGCCAAGTTTCAATGACGTCCACCTTGCTCTCATCGACCTTTATTCCATCTTTGGATACAACATACCTAAGGAAGATTATGTTTCCAACATAAATTGACATTTTTTCAAATTTACAAAAAGACTTTCAGCTCTCAAAGTCTCGAACACCTTCCGTAGATGCACCAAGTGCTCCTGCATATTTTGACTATACACAAGAATATCATCAAAATAGACCACCACAAATTTTCCCATGAATGGCTTGAACACATGCGTCATAAGTCTCATAAAAGTGCTAGGAGCATTGGACAAACCAAATGGCATAACCAACCATTCATACAGACCTCTTCCCGTTTTGAAAGTTGTCTTCCATTCATCTCTCGGTAGCATCCGAATCTGGTGATAACCGCTGCGTAAATCTATCTTTGAGAATACAATGCTTCCATGAAGTTGATCAAGTAAATCATCAAGTCTCGGAATGGGAAACCTGTATTTGATTGTAATCTTGTTAATTGCTCGACTATCCACGCACATCCTCCAACTTCTATCTTTTTTTGGAACAAGCAAGGCAGGCATGGCACAAGGACTTAAACTCTCTTGGATCAGCCCTTTGGAAAGCAATTCCTCCACTTGTCTTTGCAATTCAGCTTGTTGGCGCGGATTGAGTCTATAGGCAGCCTTGTTTGGAAGTGACGACCCTGGAATTAGATCAATCCGGTGTTGTATTCCTCTCAAGGCGGGCAGCTCACTTGGTATTTCCTCCGGAATAAGATCTTCAAACTCCCTTAGAAGTGGCTGAACCGAATCAGGGAACTCTCCTAATCGTTCATGTTCTTCTTTTGCAAAAAGAACAAAAACATCTTCATTTTTGAAGAGAATATGCTCAACTTGGGAACCTATCAAGAAAACTTACCCGTCGGAATTGGCAGGTTTCTTATTTCCATCCGGCTTCATAGGGGCCAAAATGATCCGCACTCCATCTTTCATAAATTAGTAAGTGTTTTTGAACCCATCATGCATCACCGTCCGATCATATTGCCACGAACGACCCGATAAGAGATGACATACATCCATAGGTACAACATCACACCAGATTTCATCTTGATATGATTTTCCTATAGAGAAGGAAACCAAACACCTTTTGGACACCGATACTCCATTTCCATTCTTGAACCATTGAATCTTATAAGACTTGGGATGAGGCTCAGTTGATAAACTCAATTTCGTCACCATCTCTTCTGAAACCACATTTGTGCAACTACCTCCATCAATTATCACGTTACACACACGACCGTGAGAAGTGCATCTTGTTTGAAAAATGTTCTCTCTCAACCAGGGATCTTCGTTAATGTGATTGGAATTCAAAAGCCTCTGAATAACCAAAATTTCACCCTCATCAGCATACTCCACATGTTCTTCAATTTCTTCCTTTTCCGATTCCTCTTCCTCCAAAATTTCATTTTCTACAATGGTGATGACCCTTCGATTTGGACATTCCGAAGCAATATGCCCATATCCATGACATTTGAAACATTTTTTTGAAGAATTGGAAGTGTTGGTTGGTTTATCATTCTTCATCTCCGGTTTAGCGGTGGTAGATGTCTTGTTAAAGGTTGGTTTTGAAGAAGACAAACCAGAGTTGCCCTTCATTCCATAACTAGTGCTCCCCATACTCTTGGTCGCATACTTTCGCAAATCCTTCCGTTGTTGCTCCACATTCAAAGCCAATTTTCAGAAATCATTGAAAGTCCAATATGGCTGCAATTTGATTACGTCGGAAATCTCCTTCTTGAGCCCTCCTAGATAACGTGCAATGGTTTGCTCCTCAGGTTCCACCACATCAAACTTAAGCATAAGATATTCGAACTCCCTAGTGTAATCGTCTACGGACAAGTCAAATTGCTTGAAGTTGTGAAACTTCAAGTAATTGTCTTGTTTGTAACTGTCCGAAATGAATCTTCTCTTGAGTTCTCACTTTATCTTCTCCCATGATCGAATAGGCCTCCGTCCTTCTCGCTGCCGTTCTCGCTTGAGATTCTCCACCAAAGGGATGCATATCCCTTTAGCTTGATTGCCACCAGCTTGACCCTCTTATCATCTGAGTAATCTTTGAATTCGAAGATCCTCTCAATAGTGTACAACCAATCAAGAAATGCATCGCCTTGAGATCTCCCATCAAATTCTGGTACATCCACCCTCACATCACCATCGCAGTTTCTATGGTGAATTCGACGTCTTGGGTAAGCAAAGGAGTCGTCGCTGGAATCATCTTCATTGTGGAATGGATTGATGCCTTCATCCTCTTCATCTGCATGGCACCTATCATGCCTTCGTGGATCTTGTCTCTCGAATCATTCAAGGCGTTGTTGAAGCTGCTGTATTGTTCTTCGCATTTCCTCCATCTCCAGATTCTGATGTCTTTCTTCCACCGGTTCATCTTCTTCAACAAGTTGTCTTCGAAGAGCTTGTCTCCTCATTCTCTTTAACTGGCTCTGATACCAAAAATGATACCGTTCCTGTGGACTTGGTAAGGGTATTCTAGAATTCTAAGGTTTTATGACGTGTTTAGGAATATAAAGGTATTTAGATAAGTTTATAAAATGGCTAAATTTTTGACGCCACTTGGAATCCACCAAGATAAGTCTTAATCTCGCCACTCAAGGAATCCACCAAGAGATAAGAGAAAGAAAGGAACACAATGGTATTCTCTGAAATTTTTGATTCTGCAACAGCCTCCTTTCCCAAATCCGAAAATTACATCTTAAACAAAACCAAGAGCTGAAAACAACCTTTCAGCTTCACAAAATGGCTGTTACATACTTTAATAATACACTAATGGCTCTAACTACTTTTTAACACACCAACAGTCACAACTGGCTGTACAAATTCATAAACCAACATATCTAGCCTGAAACTTAGCTAATTAACTCCCACTTTAGCTAACTAATGATGACTTTATTTCAGCCATAAAACACACACTAAAACACCACTTTGGCAACCCAAAAAAAAAATGCCCCCAACACAATTTATCAACTTACAGCCTTCAAGTCTGATTGAGACACATGGAAGACAGGCATTGGATCACTCCCATGCAGCCCATGTACAAGCAAATCACTTCCATGGTCATCAACTTTCTTGTTCGCATTGCCTGTGAATCAACCATTCAAAGTACTTTCTAATCACTGAACTTCATTTACTTTACATACTACTCACTCCTATATACATGATAATCTTTCTCCACACATTTTTAAGTTTGGCCCTGCAATTCTTCTAATAACTGAATTTTTTATTAGGGAATTTTGTGATTAGTAGGTAAATTCACTTAAATTCCTTTTGCAATTGAAAGCTTAGGTTATAATTTTTAACCTAAGGTTATGAATGAAGTTATGATTAGTCTTTTAATTTGATATAAATGTGTGATGTCACAACTCTAGTTGTCACATTTTTAAATAATGTGACTAAAGCATATGGTATATGTGATAATTAAATGCAAGTTCATGACGTGATAATATTGTCACAATAGATAAAGTTTCACCAATTTTATATAAATGGTGGAATTTTAATATTAAAGCTATGGTTAATTCATGGCATGACAATTTATAATTGTCATAAAGTTCGGTCATATTACTTCTCTATAGTAAGTAGAAAATAAGTATGACCAATTGAGGTAAGTTCTAGTGTTAGTGAATTGTCAAATCACCTTCTACAGTACAAAGCAATCTTAGCAGTGTAGAGAGAGAGATAGCGGTCTTAAGCTATTCATTGATTGAATTCCTACTACAAATGGGAAATGCAGTGTTGGAATTTGACATCAATTCTAGACATATCAGTTTTATATTGTCTACTTTTTCACAGATGAAAATTATACAGGCTAGGATTTATACTGTCTACTTTTCTGCATATAAGAATTAGACAGCATACCAGATAGCAGTTTAGAAACTTGGAGATTAAGTTTCATCAGCAGTATAGGATTATATTGTTCTATCTTAGCAGTATCAATGTAATGACCCACTTACGTAGGCCATTACAGTACTGCTTAATCTAAGTATTCACTTATAATTACTTCAAATATGTAGACTTGGGTATTTGAAAATTCTGAACTTATTTGTTTTTTTATAACTTATCATAAAAACTTTTGTCACGTACTCTAAGATAATTTTTCATATGACTTACATATCATATATTTATATATAATCTCCAAATATAAATAATAATTTGCAAAATAGCGTTTGCAAAATAATTTGCGTAATGGTATCCATAATACATTCGCTTACTCATCATCATCATCCGCAAATTGTTCACGATGAATTACGCTACAGGTTGCTTACCTACAGTATAAATATAACTAATGACCTTTCTCTAACATAGATCTCATATTGTTTTTTAAAACAAAAAAAACAAAAAAAAACAAAAAAAAACAAAAAAACATGAATGACATATGTGGATGTATGATCCAATTATAGAATCTAAGACGTGGTCTAATCATATTTAATTATAAATGGCTTATTTTCTATTATAAACTCATTATATTTCTTATTTGTGGGCCCTATGTGTATGTACTAGGTGTGCGCATTCCTCAAAAAGTTAGAGTTTGTAAAGTCTCTAATAATTATGGGAATAAATCTGGAACTTTATACCAGAACATATTATAACATGACATGATCCTCTACTATTTAAAAGAAGATTGGTACGATAACATAACTTATCATAAATTAGTCTTAGCCTTAAACTTAATTGAATTTGAGTATATGCCTAAATCATTCTCTAACTTAAAGTCTTATTCAAAGATGAGGCCTAAGATTATGCTCCTTAATTCAGAGCTTATTAGCCATGATGTAATAGCATGACTAATAATCCATGATAAAATTTAAAAATCATGGCATAAATGTAAAGTATGGCATTTACATAATATGCTAGTATGAAGTGTGGCAAGTATGTAAATCTGGCACACTTATGGTTCATGATATAAACATATATATGTGTGGCATTTACGTGATCATAACATATCATGGCAATCAGTAATTCATGGTATACATATTATCACTTCATAAACATAGACAAAGCATTACTAACATGGCATGTGCTTATTACATAGTTTGAAAATTATAATAATTTTATGCTATAAGTAAGGTTTGTACTTATCTTGCTATAGAAAAAAATGCTTCCTTCTAAGCCACATTCCAAACTACCATTTCCGAAATTTATCCAAATCAAGTATTAATTTATATACTCCTTGGATAAGGTTAAACCTAAATTCCGGTTTAAAAAGAATTTATGACTTAATCTACATAAATAATGGTTATGAGACTATGGTCTATTTCAAAATCTAAGTCATATATTCATCTTAGAAAATTGGATCTAAAGTTTGAAATCTAATCTTATCTTATTATTTTATAAAAAAAAGTTTTTGTCTTTCAAACTAAATCATTCTTCATAAAAGATAAATACCACATAATTTTATTTTTAAAAATTTCCCACCTCTCTCTTTTTTTTTTTTTTTTTTCTCTGGCTGGGCGCTGCCTGACACTATGCAGCCCAGGTGTGCTGCAGCGCCCAGGGGCTGCCCCTGGGCTGCAGTGGCATGCAGTCCCTCCCCCAAAAATTCTCATATTTTTGCAAAACTTTGAAAATCGTATCTTTCAAACCGTCAAGAATTTGACCAAAAGTTTCTTCACAGGAAATGTTTTTTCTATGTGTTATCTAAACTTTTTATGTCTATGTCCAAGTCTAATCTTGCCAATAAATATTTTGTTTTTTCAAAAATCCAAAACTTGATGGTTTTTGACAATTTTTAACCGAATCTTCTTCTAAAACTAAAATTTCCTTTTTGAAAAATTTTTGAAACACATACGTATATACATAGTTCATGTTCCATAGTTTTTTTAATTTTCTGAATAAATTTCAACAATAGAAACTCATTTAAATCTGTAAAACTCTTGACGAACGGATCGAAATTAAAAATCTCTTATTTAAGTTCAATTTCTAAAATTCTACCGCTACCAATAACATAATCATGAATATATTCATATGAATAATCATAAATATTGTCAAACCACCAGTTATAAAAATTTTAACAGCATTTCAACTTAAATATTAACCCATAAAAATTTAAATTAGAAGAGAATAACTAGAGTCTTGATCGGAAAACTACCTCGACGATCGGAGTTTCCACCGGAGAACTGAATTAGAACCTCCTTCAAAAGAAATTCTTGAAGGGGCTTGGAGGATTTCTTGAAACTCTTATGAAGCTAGGATGGTGTCTGGGAGGTGGGAAAATGGGAGGAAAATTTTCGAAGGCTAAAGAAAATTTTCTTAAGAAAACTTGGTACTATCTAAGAAAATTTCTAGAGAGAGAAAGAGAAGAGAATGGATTTTGAGGTGAGAACAAATGTTGGAGGGTGGATGCCTATTTATAGGCCTTGGCTAATGACTTTGGGATTAATTTACTGATTGTTGTCTTGATAAATTTTAGAAGGCTAATCATGGTCAAATCAAGATAAAGAAAACTTGTCTAAAAAGGCTTTTTTCTTAGCCATTGATCTCTTGACACTTATCCATTTGTAACCATTGGATCAAAAATTCTTATTTTTCTTAAAAAAATAATTCAAGATATTATCATCAATAGATGAATTATTGGTCTGCTAACTCAACATAGCAGTACTAGCCCAACTCCCAAGGTCCTCTACTATTAAAAAGTTAATCAGTATAATTCATATATGTTGCAAAACTTACCCACCAAGTTTTTATACTGATAAAGTAACTCAGTAAAAATCTTATCTGATATCAAGACTTATCAATAAATTCCAATACTAAAAAATGTAATATGTCTAAATTTTTATCTGTTAAAAAGTTAGATAGTCTAAATTTTTATCTGACTAAAAAATTGATATCAATTCCTTATTACTCGCATTTTTATATGCAGAAAA
>CM046362.1:23789435-23832828 GCA_025413025.1 Ficus hispida | reverse complement strand
ATGATCTTGTGGTCTTTGATGTGTTATTGCAGGTGAAGATCGACTTGTTGTTGGAGGCGAGGATGGCAGCGGCGGCATTTTTTAACAGTGATTGCGCCTTCGGCAATCATGGTGTTTTTTTTTTTTTTTTTTTCGTGACTTTTTGTGATTTTTATTGAATTTGGTGTATAAACATATTTGTAGAATTATGTGACATTTGGCAAAATCTGGTATTTGTTTAAATATTTCGGTGATGGAATCCGAAAATCTGATGAAATCAGAAGTTTTTGATCGGTAACCATTTAGTTACCAACTGGTTACCATCAGCTGTCGGTAATCAAATGGTTATCCACTGACGACAGTGGTTGCTAGTCAATAACCAATTGGTTATCAATAGATAACCAACTGGTTATCAATAGATAACAACTGGTTATCAATAGATAACCAACTGGTTATCATTTGCCTGTAGCGGTGGTTACCATTTAAAAACCAGCTGGCGTCAGCAACCAGTTGGTAACCAAATGGTAACCTAGGTGGTTACATCATGAATACCAATTGGTATTTTAAAACAATTAGATAACTAAATATTTATGATGTAATGTTATATTATTTCTTGCAAGAGTTTCTTCCGTGTGTGCGGCAAAAATCAATCAAAGGCAAGATTTTGTGGCATTGAAAAAAAAAAAAAGGTAAATTAGCAAAAGTATTCTTCCAAAACTCATTGGCTATCAAAGACCAGCGTTGACAACTGGAGACCCATGTTGATTACCAAAAGTATTGTGGTAGAATACCAAATTATTCTACCAGATTACTTTTAGTAATCTACCATAATACTCTTCGGCAACTAGAGATTGACGTTGGCAATCGGAAACCTCACTGATAATCTACCAAACTATATTTTTGAATGACTAGTGATAATTTTGAAATGACGTATTATGTTAACTTTAACTTATCTTATGATCAAAAATCCTAAAAGTCATTATAAATATTGCATTATATCAACGGTGTGTTCTTTTAGGCTATGTTGGCTCTTTTAGGCTCTACATTATTCCAAGTAAAGGGCTTGCATGTCCTCTCCCTCCTCTCTTCCCTTCAACCAAATAAGGGATGAAGCCTCCACTATTCTTCTTCCAAAACAAGCAGACTCTTAGGGGTAATTCTTAAAATCACCTTTCATTTTTCAAATTTCAAGGCCAAACTTCAAATTTATTGATTTAACTAAGATATTAATTCAACTAATTTTTTCCTAAGCAAAGTGATAACATAAATGCAATATTGATACATTTAAACATGATTTTTAGACTCAGAATGAGAATTTTAAACAAAAAAAAAAAATTGCATATATCTTCCATAGCATCATCTTATAAATCTATCCGTTGCTAATCCAATATCTCATCAAACATACCCTGTGCCTAATAGTTAAGGCATAATTTAAGGTTCCAAATATAACAATACTAAACCTAGATAGATAATTAAGTATTACAGTCTTCTAAATAGTCACATAGTTATTACAATCATCCAAAAATAAAATAGTTAAGCTGTTACTACAGTCATCCCAAATAGTTAATGAAGTTAGCATTCGTTCATCAACCACGGACAACGTCTTTGAATCTGATTTTCTGTTTTTCAAACCCTCAAGGCTGGAGTCCTGACCCTTGCAAAAACAAGAAATCATTAAAATCAACAAAAAGGTGAAAGTTAAACTAAAAACTATGAGCATTCATTAATACTAGAAAGCAAGGGGAAAAAAAAGCTAGCAGAAATTTAGACCAAGACAAGATCCAATTCCAGAACAGATCACAATCTTAGCCAAAGCAAAAAGCATTAATAAACAATAATGAGGAAAAAACAAACAAACAAACAAACTCAGAACATTGTGAAGTATACAATAACAATAGTATAATATCAAAATCTGAGGGGGGGGGGGGAACTCAGAAGTTCATAGTATTAATATTCAAAATCAATTTTTTTACAAAAAAGAAAAATAAATAAATAAATCAATCAATAAAAGAAAATAAATACAAATACAAAAATGGAAGGAGATTAAAGCTCAACTTTAGCAAGACAATAAAATCTGTACTGGAAACTTGATCAAAGTTAATAGGAGAGGGGGGGGGGGGGGGGGGGGGGGTGTTTGTCATTCAAGAAGAATACGTGAAAGTAATTCAACAAGTGTAGCAGCACCTAACATTACATTCCAAATTCATCTGTCATGTTCTAATCAAAACTCCTATGGAACTTAAAATTATTATAACAAGTAACTTGTAAAAATAAGCAAATTAACCCCACTAGAACTCCATTATCAATTATTCATAAACAAAAAAGAAACTCACCAACAGCGTTGCATAAGTACTAGCGAAAAGTGCTTGGAGTTAAGCTAGGTGTAATCCAAGTCGCGTGCGGCTGGGAACGAGGGACATTAGCTCCAAACCTAAGGCTTTCAGTTTGCCAAGTTTCCAGATCGTAAATTCCATTATCAAGACCCAATCCGCCTTCCATATCATCGCCGTAAAAAATGCTATTACTGTTGCAATTGACGGTGTGTGCAAGGCTAATGCTCCATGAATTGCCACTGCCGACGAAAAATGACTTGTCCCCAATGCTCCACACTGGTTCCCATTCTAAGCTCTCAAAATCAAACTTGTAAACCGAGAATTCAAGAGTCCTGTCGAACCCAATATCTTTACTGCTATACCTAAAGACTCCGAAGAGATCTTCTTGTGACGGTACTAAGTATGCTCTGCCTGTTTTCTCGTGACGGGGTTGATAGCCGACGTATTCACGCATGGGATGGGAAGCAACAAACTCTGCTCTTGCTGCGATAGAGCCATTAAAGTCAATCTTGACTAGTGAGCCATTGTCACAGAGAGTAAATACCCTGTGTTTAAAGTATGCAACTGATCTAAACAAGAACTCCTCCGGGTTGCTTACCAAAGCCCATTCACCAACATCACCCGGAGTAGTAATAAACACCAATTGATCTTCCGATCGCAAAATCGCCATCACAAGCAATTTTATGGGGTGGATCTTGATCTTGAACACAAAAATCTTTGGAACTGTGTGTAGAGAAAGGACCCAGTATTCTCTTTTCGGAATCAATCCCACGAGTATATACAAACAATGACAAGAACAAGAAATTGAAAGAAAACTGAAAAAACTTTATTGTTGAGAATATCTCAAGTTACAAACTCTATCTTTCTTCTAAAGCCAGAAAGAATTCCCAAGTCTCTAACTTTCTCTCTCTAGAACTCTCTGTTTTTCACGTTCTCTCTCTACGGGTACAATAGCCTCTCTTCTGTATATTCCTATCTTATTCACAGCCTCCTTAAGACTCACCTTTTTTTACGGTCAACAAGTCAAAAGTCTTTTAATACATAAGCTAGCTATTCAATAGATCCTACCCAATAAATGGTACACCTCAGCAACAAACCTCCTAGATTAATCAAGTTGACACCTGGCATTAACAAATCTCCACCTTGTCAGCTTTGATTCTAATCTAGCTTTCCTTTTCAGTCTTATCTTCCCCAGGTACTTCAGAGCCCTGCAGGTTTGACTAGCAGCAAACCTAAACAGTGTTGAAACTTTAATGCTGGCATTGACTTAGTAAGCATGTCAGCTGCATTTTCCTCTGTAATCACCTTCTTCACCTGCACCTTCCCACCAGATAGAACTTCTCTAATGAAATGCAGCCTTACATCAATGTGTTTTGTACGTTCATGGAACACTTGGTTCTTTGACAGATGAATAGCACTTTGGCTATCACACAGAACCTCCACACTGTCTTGTTGAAACCCCAACTCTTCCAACAGTCCTTTAAGCCACAAGGCCTCCTTAATTGCTTCAGTTAAAGCAATATATTCAGACTCTGTCGTCGATAAAGCTACAACATGCTGTAAAGTTGATTTCCAACTTACTGTACAACTATTTATTTGAAATACATAGCCTGTAAGTGATCTGCGTTGATCCAGATCTCCAGCATAGTCAGAGTCCACATATCCCATTATCCCATTCTCTGCTCCACCTGCTTCTCCATACACCAAACCAACAGAAGTGGTCCCTCGTAGATACCTCAAAATCCACTTTACTCCTTGCCAATGCTGCTTCCCAGGATTACTCATGAATCTACTAACCACGCTTACTGAGTGAGCTAAGTCCGGTCTAGTACAGATCATAGAGTACATTAAACTCCCCACAGCACTTGAGTAAGGAACTCTCTCCATTGTTTGTTTCACTTCATCTGTTTTCGGCGAATCATCAGATGAAAGCTTGAAATGTTGAGCAAGAGGCGTCGCAACTGGCTTAGCATTTACCATGTCAAACTTTTGAAGGATTTTCTGGATATAACCCTGCTGAGAAAGGCACAAGACCCCTCTATTTCTATCTCTAGAAATTTGCATTCCCAGAATCTTTTGAGCAGGCCCTAAATCTTTCATATCGAACTCTGATTGCAATATCTCCTTGACCCTCTTAATCTCAGTCAAGTCTGAACAAGCTACCAACATATCATCTACGTAAAGCAACAAATAGATGAACCTTCATTTCTCATTCTTTTAAAATAAACACAACTGTCATAAAGACTCCTTGTGAAATCTGATTGCAGCATGAAATCATCAAATCGTTTGTACCATTGACGAGGGGACTGCTACAAGCCATACAGAGACTTCTTTAAAAGACACACCATCTCCTTCTCACCTTGAACCTCGTAGCCTTGAGGTTGCTTCATGTAAATGGTCTCCTCAAGCTCTCCATGAAGAAAAGCTG
Organism: Ficus hispida; assembly: GCA_025413025.1. Lineage (NCBI taxonomy): Eukaryota > Viridiplantae > Streptophyta > Magnoliopsida > Rosales > Moraceae > Ficus > Ficus hispida. The sequence continues at coordinate 23,828,088 of CM046362.1, read as the reverse complement.
TCTTGACGTCCAGCTGCTCTAATTCCAAATTCTGTGTAGCCACAAGAGCCAATAACACCCTTATTGAAGTATGTTTGACCACTGGAGAAAAAACCTCTGTGTAGTCAATGCCCTCTCTTTGGGTGAATCCTCTTGCTACCAGCCTAGCCTTGTACCTAGGCTTCTCAACACCTGGAATGCCTTCCTTGAGCTTGTAAATCCATTTACAGCTAACCAATTTCTGTCCATCAGGCTTTCTCACTAACTCCCACGTCTGGTTCTTGGATAATGACTCCATTTCCTCATTCATGGCTTGTCTCCACAATTCTTTCTCTAAGCTTGACATAGCTTGTTCATAACTAGTTGGTTCCTCTAATTCTTCTGCTGTACAGAAAGCAAAAGCAATCAAATCAGAATAACCATACCTAGTTGGAGGCCTTATATCCCTTCTTTGTCTGTCCCTAGCCAGATTATAAGTCTGCTGTTGCACATCTGGCTCTAGAGCTGGTTGATCAAACACCTCTTCTGGTTCACAAGGCTGCTTGTCTACATTCTCCACCTCAAGCTCTATATCCTCTTCTGAGACACGGTCCATGCTTTCATCTCCATGCTGCTTCAGATCTTTGTAAAACTCAGTCTCATTAAATGTCACATCACGGCTAATGACCACTTTAGCAGCCCCTGGTGCTACACACCACAATCTATATCCCTTAACACCCTCTGGATAGCCTAAGAAAACACACTTCTTGGCTCTAGGGTCTAGTTTACTCTGCTTAACACGAGCATAGGCCACACAACCAAATATCTTCAGATTGTCATACTTAGGAGGCTTCCCTGACCACACTTCTTGAGGTGTTTTGAACTGAATTGCAGAGGAAGGACATCTGTTTATCAAGTAACAAGCAGTCTTAACTGCTTCTGCCCAGAATGTCTTCGGCAAACCTGAAACTGAGAGCATGCATCTAACTCTTTCCAGAATAGTCTTATTAAACCTCTCTGCAAGACCATTCTGTTGAGGTGTACCACCAACAGTATGTTGTCTAGCCATCCCTTTTTCAGTGCAGTAGTCATTATCCAACCCAGAACAGTATTCCAGCCAGTTGTCCGTCCTCAACCGTTTCACTGGCTTCCCTGTCTGGTTCTCTACTAACACCACCCACCTTTTAAAAGTTTCTAAAGCATGGTCTTTATGTTTCAAAATAAACACCCATACTCTACGTGAGTAATCATCAATAATAGACATAAAGTACCTTGCTCCACCTAGAGATGCAATCCTCGATGGCCCCACAAATCGGAGTGCAAGTAATCCAAAGTCCCCTTGGTTCTGTGCTCACCAGTCCCGAACTTAACTCTACAGGCCTTCCCATAAACACAGTGTTCGCAGAAATCAAGCTTCCCAAGTTTCTTCTTATCCAATAGCCCCTGATTTCCCAATTCTTGCAGGCCCTTTTCACTCACATGGCCCAGCCGATAATGCCACAGAGAGACATAATCTGAGATCTCCTTAGATGCTACTGAGACACTTCCAATAGCAGTCTTCCATTGCAGCAGATACAGCCCATTAACCCTGTTGTCCTTCATGAAAACCATTGATCCCTTCAGAATCTTCAAGCATCCATTTTCAGCCTTGAATTGAAAGCCTTCCGAGTCAAGAATGCCAAGAGAAATTAAATTTCTCTTCAATTCTAGTACATGCCTCACGTTGAACAACTTTCTTTGACACCCATCTGCCATAAGAATAGAGACAGTACCAACACCCACTACTTTGCAAGCCTTATTATTTCCGAGTAGCACTTGACCAGAATCTTGTTTTTTGTAATTAACAAACCAAGATTCATGTGGTGTCATGTGGAAAGAACACCCTGAATCCAACACCCAGTCTTGTTCTGCCTTTAATTCGGAAACAGTAAGTACCTCCGCGCTCTCATAGCCATCAGAGACAACATCGGCATCCCCATCTTCTTGAGCCTTCTTTCGACATTGATGCCGATTGAACCTCCTCCAGAGTCAAGCAATCTCGGCCATATATCAGAGTATCTGATAGGGTTTCATACGAACTTGGCAGAGATTTCAACAATAACAATGCTTGATCTTCAACGTCAATCTTTATATCAATGTTTTCTAGATCCAAGATTACCTTCATGTACTCGTCCAGATGTTCTTCGATTGTTCTCCCCATGGGCATCTTGAAAGTGTAGAGTCTCTGTTTCAAGAATAACCTGTTCGCCAACGATTTTGTCATGTAAAGACTCTCTAATTTCGACCATACTCCAGCGGCGGATTTCTCTTTCGAGACTTCCCTCAAGACTTTATCTCCCAGGCACAGAATCAACGCGCTATGAGCTTTATCCAAAATCTGCTTCTTTTCTCCATCGGACAGCGATGACGAGAGATTCTTCTCACCCCCAAGTGCGTCTTCTAAACCCTGTTGAACGAGTAAAGCCCTCATTTTGAGTCTCCACAACCCAAAATCATTTTTTCCGTTGAACTTTTCGACATCATACTTAGTCGAACCCATTCTTGAATCAGCACCGATCTCTGATACCAGTTTGTAGAGAAAGGACCCAGTATTCTCTTTTCGGAATCAATCCCACGAGTATATACAAACAATGACAAGAACAAGAAATTGAAAGAAAACTGAAAAAACTTTATTGCTGAGAATATCTCAAGTTACAAACTCTATCTTTCTTCTAAAGCCAGAAAGAATTCCCAAGTCTCTAACTTTCTCTCTCTAGAACTCTCTGTTTTTCACGTTCTCTCTCTACGGGTACAATAGCCTCTCTTCTGTATATTCCTATCTTATTCACAGCCTCCTTAAGACTCACCTTTTTTTTACGGTCAACAAGTCAAAAGTCTTTTAATACATAAGCTAGCTATTCAATAGATCCTACCCAATAAATGGTACACCTCAGCAACAAACCTCCTAGATTAATCAAGTTGACACCTGGCATTAACACTGTGTTTAATAGATTTCCTCTAGCAAGCTGGTTATGCATTGCGGGAAAAGGTGGGAGGTCAACGCGCACTTGAGAAATGGGATTCACAAGATGGGGTTGAAGGGATTCATTGTCTACAGTTGCGAGCCAGCCTTGGGGTGAGCCTGAGAAGCGCCTCCCGGCGGCAGCCTCCAGTTCTAATACAAAAACCCTGTTCTTGAAGAGACTGAAGAAAGGTCGTGCATCGCTGCCAGGCTCGTCGGAGAGCATTAGACATGGAGGTTTAGGACTGAATTCATCCCACTCTATGTTTGAGCTTATATTTCGCCATAAAGAACTCACCTCCGAAAAGGCAACAAAATCCTGGAAGTGCGTGATGCGCGTTGCGACTGCTTCGAGGCAATCGGGACTGAGTTCAATTGTGGTAGTGCTATTGGAAGACTGAGCATCTGCTGGATTGGCAAGGTCAATAATGTCATCTTGACCATGATTACCTCTTTGTTTGAGATGGAGGTTGAGTTCATTCAGAGAATTGGGAGATTGTTCGGCTTCTCCATCTAAAACTCTCGATCTTGCTCGTCGACGATCTTGTAGATTTTCCACATTTGAAGGAGGAACTTTTTCCTTATTCAGGACAATGAAATATAGATGACGAAGTAATTGACAACACCCTGCTTGATAAAGAAGACAGGCACACAATAGGCACGCCAACGACCGCAGTACTGCCCTTCCAGATTGGCTGTTCTTATATGTCACCACGATTAATTGAGTTACATATACAACCAGGTACAACATAAACGCGGAGATGCGTATGTAGAAACTCCCAAACACTTTCCCATACCCCATTTATAATCTGTGTCTCTTTTCCTATATCCTCAACAAAAGAGAGAATGACGGAGGGTTTATCCTTCTCTGAAACAAATTTTGCAGGATGGATAACCAGCCAATCTGTTGTGCTCAGAGGAATCTGAACAAACCAATTTCAGCTTAATTGTCTATTTTTGGGCTTCTTCCACAGCCCATAAATTTAGCCGATCCATTGTGGTGTTTTTATATATTATTTATTTTTTATATTTCCACTTCACGGTATGAACCATTGACTAACACAACATGGCATATGATGAGTATTTTTATATCTATATTTTTTATATCTAATCACAATGTTTTTGTCGATTATGGTCCAATTGGAGTTTAGGAAACAAATTAGAAGATTAGAAGACATAATATATGTGATTGGGGTTGCACAAGAATTGGGCTTCAATTTTGAAATAAGAAAGTAAGTGAAGCACAGTTGGAGAAACTTTACATGAAGTCGGAAAAAAAAAAAAAAAGGGCCAACTGCCCTTTGTATGATTGGCCGCTGGATTGAGGAAAGTTTTATGTCATTATATATTTATGTGAGGAGAGCAGCACGTTAAAGGGGGGGACACACAATTGGCGGCTAGTAAAAAAACAAATTAGAGGAGGCAGTGAGGAAAAGAAGCAAGAACGAAGAGAGAAATTTGAAGGCAACTCATTCCATGGCTATTTTTATTTACTCTCTTGTTTTCGGTTCTAAAATGCATTTCAAATTTTCTTGTGCTGAGGTTGAGGATGGAATTAATTCCCTTCATATGTAGTTTTTCATTGTTTACGGTCCTTGCTTTATAGGATTATTATATTTGGATTTCTTTCATCATCAATATCAGGTATTTTTGATAGTTAGAAACTTTGTTTAATTAATCTATGCTTGGCTTTTGACAGACTAATATAATTTCATTCGATTCTTTGTTTTCTTATCGTTGGACTAATATTATTTGTTTATTATTTAATATAAACCATTATCTTTGTAATAAATATTTTAAAGTTATTATAATTACTTTGATATTTATAACTAATTTTGATTTATTAAATGTAATTCTCATTTATCAACCAAAGATACTCATTGTTAAAATCAAAAAACAAAAAAAAGGAAAATGAAATAATTTTTGTAAAAATAAAAATGATGTCGATTATAATAAAAAGAAAAAAATAAATATTACAGATATTTATTTCTTAAAAAATAGACATATACATAATATTGTTCAAAAATGGACATATTTTCAAACGAGACTCTAAAAATAGATATTGTGTGCAATTATTTCGATTGATTTTTGCTACAAGTTAAAAAATTTTGCAACGTATGCCATAATGATTATATATTAATTAATTTTAATGTGTTTTTTAAATTTCTTTCTCCAGATTCTTTCTACTGCTCATCTTGAGCTTTGTTCGGTACATATTATTCGAACTAACTACTTTCTTATTGATTTCTATTGGAAGATGGGAGTGTCTAGCCATTGAATAAGGCATCTAGCAGAGCTGGCGAAATTAGCAAGACCATTCTGCCAGAGTACCGAAGTTAGTAATCTAGCAGGAATAGATCTATTGGGCCTTGAGTCGGGTTTGAACTCCTCTCCCCTCACTACTCTCTTTGGTTCGGCCTTTAAGAGGCCTGTTGAGGGATAATTTTCACTACAAACTCTTCTCGGTCTCTACGATTGCTTGACTTAAACAAGCCCACCCACCTCCCCCCCCCCAAAAAAAAAAAAACAAAAAGGAAAAAAGATCCATTCACACAACAAACTCCCCTTCTTCTCTCCCTCTTTGGTGATTTAATAACTTATCTAAGGAAAAAAGATCCATTCACACAACAAACCCCCCTTCTTCTCTCCCTCTTTGGTAATTTAATAACTTATCTACACTCAAATCAATTAATCACTTTTTATTATCTACATTTTTGAATAATTTAAAGTGATCATATACTAACTTTTAAGTGATAAAAATTACTAATTGTCACATCATTAAAATTCATTTATAATTTTAAGTTTTAATCTAAAATTTAATTTATAAAGAATATACTAACTTTTAAGTGATAAAAATTAATAATTATCATATCATTAAAATTTATTTATAATTTTAGATTTTAACCTAAAATTTAATTTATAGGGAATTTTGATGAATTAACTTATTAACTCAAGATAATTCCTTATAAAAAAATTTGGGAATTACACTCACTTCTCCCCAAACCATGCACGGGACAGACTCCCCCTTTTCTCTCTCTATTTTCTCCTCACCACTCCGATGCAACGCCAACGATCTAAGCCACCATCGTTGTTGTCCCCATCCCATGCCCAGACCTGCGACAAGCTCGAGCGGCGTGATCGGTAGCCCGCCCTCTCACAACTCCGATCAAGGTCGTTCCCTTGGCGGATCTTCATGAGCTGGTACCATCCGCAGGGACGACAAAGGCTCGTGCGAAGGAGATCGACTCACGAGCGACTGTGAGCCTCAAATCGGCGAGATCAAAGCCGGTACCAAATCGAGAGTTTGGGACTACGCTGCCGCCATGTTGGATCTCCTCCACCATTCTAATCCAGATGGCTCTGGTCTCAAGACATTGCTGCAGGTTCGATCGTGACCACGATCTCCATCACGGTGATGCCGCCGCAGCTGCTAGTCTACTCTGGCGCCGATCGATTTTCCGTTTCTCGCTCTCCTCGCAGCCATCGGATTTCCTCCACTTTGGCCGCCGATGGATCTTGTCCACTGCTGTCATCGATTTGCCGACGGAGCTCAGTTCTCTATCTTTTGTAAATTTTTTTTCACTTTTGGTTTCTTTATGGTTTTTTTTTTTTTTTTTGGTGAGTTATGTTGACGATCTTGTGGTCTTTGATGTGTTAGTGGTAGGTGAAGATCGACTTGTTGTTGGAGGTGAGGATGCCGGCAGCGGCTTTTTTGGCAAGCGATTTGCGAGTGTTTCCATCGGTAATCATAGTGTTTTTTTTTTTTTTTTTTCCCCTGACTTTGTGTGATTTTTATTGAATTTGGTGTATAAACATATTTGAAGAATTTTGTGATATTTGGTAAAATCTGGTATTTATTTAAATATTTTAGTCGTAGAACTCGAAAAATCTAATGAATTCGTAAGTTCTCGATCACTAACCATGTAGTTATCAATTGGTTACCGCCGGTGGCCGGTAACCAACTGGTTACCTGCTGAAGGTGGGGTTATCTATCGGTAACCAACTGGTTATCAACAGGTAGCCAATTGATTAGCATTTGCCCACAACGGTGGTTACTGTTTGAAAACCTGTTGCCGTCAGTAACTAGTGTGTAACCAAATGGTAACCCAGGTGGAGACATCATGGATACCAATTGGTATTTTAAAATAACTAGATAACTAAATATTTATGATGTCATGTTGTCGCATTTTTTGCAAGAGTTTATTTCGTGTGGGCCAAAAATCAATCAAAGGCATGATTTTGTGGTATTTTTCTAAAATACTCAACAATTTTTGCATTGAAAAAAAAAAACTGGTAGATTAGCAAAAGTATTCTTCGAAAACTCTTTGGTTATCGGAGACCAGTGCCGGCGACTGGAGACCCGTGTTGATTACCAAAAGTATTGTGATAGAATACCAAAGTATTCTATCAGATTACTTTTGGTAATCTACCATAATACTCCTCAGCAATCAGAGACTGGCATTGGCGATCGGAAACCGTAGTCGTAATCTGCCAGACTATCTTTCTGAATGACTAGTGATAATTTTGAGAAGATGTATTATGTTGACTTTTGACTTATCTTATGGGGTAAAAAAACTCCTAAAAGCCACTATAAATATGACATTATTCCAACGGTGTACTCTTTTAGGCTCTATTGGTTTGGAGGGAGGAGAAGAGGAAGGATTGCGAGAGTTGCATGGATGGAAAATATGAAGGACGGAGAAAATTATAACAATCCCACAAGTTGTTTGGTAAGGAAGACGGATATAAGTGATAGACCGTAGGTCAATTACTATATTATCTATCTCACTAATTGTTAACAATTATTTTTAAAGGGTTGCTTCCAAGTCTTGCTAACTATAATAGTTGTGGCCGTGGCGCTTTAATATAGGCAAAATGTTCCATTCCCCCCTTTCATTTCATTAAGTACCTCTCCCTTTCCTTTTGTCGAGTGACTTTGTTCCTTCTCTTTCTGAATGTATACAGTGAGTCAAATCTGATGAACCCTTGCCTCTGGCACCACATAACAATTGAATAAAAAAAGAAAATCCCCCATGCATAAAGGTGAAAGGAGTCTCTAAAAAGCTGTCTTTTTTCATCGAGATTGGCTTGGTGTTCAGTGAGCACAAGATAGCTACCTGATGAGAGGAAGGGGCACTGGGTACAGTCTTTCTTTGGCTCCAGCCCACCAGTTACACCAAATCACACCAGTCAACATACTATAGCTTACACCTAAGTTGACAAAATGAAAAAAATATCATATTCTAAGAAAAATTGGCGAAATGAAAAAATAAAAATAAAATAAAACTGACTGAGTGTTCTGTTCATTATTGCCCAAAGACTCCCATGTTTGAGCTGTCCTTCATTGAAAGGAGTAATTTTTCTAGACCCAAGTAGAGGGCTCATATGTCCTCTCCCTCCTCTCTTCCCTTCAACCAAAATTAGGGATAGAGCATTTCCCTCCACTCCTCTTCTTACAAACAAGCAGACTTTGAGGGATAATCCTTAAAATCACCTTTCGTTTTTCAAATTTCAAGGCCAAACTTCAAATTTATTATTTTGTTTTTCTATATATTTATTATTTTTCATTTGAATAGAGAACTTCAATATTGATAAATCATCGACATCATCGTATAAATGATACATATAAAATTATTTATGATATTGAAATTCGATATTCATTAAAATAATTAATTAAAAGTTTATTAATGAATAAAATTCTTGATAATAATTTATGAAATCAAGTTTAGGAATTTTTAGGGCATCACACCCTCATTCTCTGCAGAAACAAGAATTCATTAAAACCAATAAAAAGGTGAAAGTTAAATTTAAAAATACAAGTATTCATTAAGACCCGAAAAGCAAGGGGGAACAAAAAAAAAAAAACAAGCATAATTTAGATTAGACTGTCAGATAAGATCACAATTTCAAAACAAACCACAATCCTAGCCAAGCTCAGAACATCAATGTTCAATAATGAGAGAAAACAAACGAACGAACGAACTTAGAACTTTATAAAATAGGCAATAATGGGGGGGGGGGGGGGGGGGGGCGGCGGTGGGGATCAAAATCCCAAGAAAGATAACAAACTCTGAAGTTTAGAATATAAAAAATATTCAAATCAATTTATTAGCGAAATAATTTTCAAAGAAAATAAATACCAAATGCGTAAAATCAAAGGAGATTAAGGCTTAGCTTTAGCAAAAGGATTATCAGGAATCTAGTTTAAAACTTGGTAAAAAAAAATCTAAAAAAAAAAAAAGAGAGAAGGTCATTCAAGAAGAATTCATGAAAATAATTCATAGCACCTAAACATTACATTCCAAATTCGTTAGTCTTGTTCTAATCAAAACTCCTATGGAACGTTAACCTTGTCATAACAAGTAACTTTTAAAAACAATAAGCAAAGTAACTCCAATTGATTCTCCATTATCAATCATTCGTAAAAATAAAAAAAATAAAAAAAAAAGGGAAAGAAACTTAGGAACCGAATATGAAATTACTAGCGAAAAGTGCTTGGAGTTAAGCTAGGTGTAATCCAAGTAGCACGCGGTTGGGAACATAGTATATCAGCTCCAAACCTAAGGCATTCAGTTTGCCAGGTTTCTAGATCATAAATTTCATTATTGAGACTCAATCCGCCTTCCATATCATTGCCACAAAAAATGTTATTGCTGTTACAATTGACAGTGCGTGCGAGGCTAATTCTCCATGAATTGCCATTGCCAATGAAAAACGCTTTGTCCCCGACGCTCTGCACTGGTTCTCATTCTAAGCTCTCAAAATCAAAACTTGTAAACAACAAATTCTATAGTCTTCTCGAACCAAATATCTTTCTTACCAAACTGAAATATTCCGAAGAGATTGTCTTCTGACAGTACCATGTATGCTCTGCCTGCTTCTTGTGATGGGGTTGACAGCCGATGTATTTGCCAACGGGGTGGAAGCAACTATCTCTATTCTTGCCTCATTTGTGCCATCAAAGTCAATCCTGACTAGAGAGCCATTGTCACGGAGTGTAAATACCTAGTCTTTAAAGTATGCAATTGACCTAAAAAAGAACCCTTCCGGGTTGCTTACCGAAGTCCATTCACCCACATCACCTAGAGTAGTAGTAAACACTAATTGATCATCCGACCAAAAAAATTTCCATCACAAGTTGTTTGAGTCATTCCATACAATCTCTAGGCTTGGCTCGAATTCTCTAAACTCAAATTCACCTAGCATCGTCACGCATCACGAAAATTAAGAGAGCTACAAAGTGGGGCAGTGAGGGGGGTACTCTCCAAGGGAACTCCGATGCTCAAGTCTAACAAGAGTCATAGGGAAAAGTGAGCATAACTTGGTGAATAAATGATAACGGAGGTGTGCTAATGCATTGTGGTAGCAAGATTCCAGTGGAAAGCTCGTCAGAGGAGATGTAGAGAGAGGCAATTGTAGTAGTGGGATGGTGTGGGAGTGTTGGGAGAAATCTGAAAGTGTTCATCTCTCCTAGAGAGCGGAGATCCTTTCTTCTTTTAGTGAGAGATTTTGTGTAGAATAGAGGAGAGAATGAACTGTGGCTAGCGAGCCAAAATGTTTGAACCCTCCTACCTGAAATATCAAAGGGAAAGTGTGGGCTAAAGTCACAGGTGTCATGTTTTCAAGCGTAAGTGTTAGAGCCCAATTGGGGCTCATTCCATGAATATTGTGAAGGTATAACAATTACAGTCATCCAAAGAGCCAAATAGATTTTACAATCATCCAAAATAAAGTAGTTAACTAGTTATTACAGTCATCCCAAATAGAATGAAGTTAGCACTCGTTCATCAACCATGGACAACGTCTTCGAACCTGATTCTCTCTTTTTCACACCCTCAAGGATGAAGCCCGCCCTCCCTGCAAAAACAAGAATCCATTAAAATCAACATAAAGGTGAAAGTTGAACTAAAAGCTAAAAGTATTCGTAAATACCAGAAAAGCAAGGGCAAAAAAAGCTAGTAGAAATTTAGACCAAGGCAATATCACAATTCCAGAACAGATCACATTCTTAGCCAAGCTCAGAACATTAATAAAGAATAGCAAGGGAAAAAAAACAAACAAACAAACAAACAAGCAAACTCAGAACATTGTGAAGTATACAATAACAATAAAAAAAAAATCAAAATCTCACGGGGGAAAAATCAAACTCAGAAAATCTCAAGAAAATTACCAGACTCAAAAGTTCAGAACATTTATATTCCAAATCAAGCTTTAAAAAAAATCAAAGAAAATAAATACTAAAGACAAAAAATCAAAGGAGATTAAAGATTAGCTTTAGCAAGAAGATAATCTGGACTGGAATAAAACTTGATCAAAAATAAATCTAAATTACTAACAAGAAAAAAAAAAAAAAAAAACTCCTTTGATTGGTCACTCGAGAATAGTTCGTGAAAGTAATTCAACAAGTGTAGCAGCACCCCACATTACATTCCAAATTGGTCAGTCTTGTTCAAACAAAAACTCTTATGGAACTTAACATTGTTATGACAAGTAACTTGTAAAAACAACAACCAAATTCACTCCTATAGAACTCCATTATCAACTATTAGCAAACGAAAAAGAAACCAGCAGAGTACAAAAAGTACTACTAACGAAAAGTGCTTGGAGTCAAGCTAGGTGTGATCCAAGTTGCGGGTGGTTGGGAAGGAGGAACATTAGTTCCAAACCTAAGCAAGTCAGTTCGCAAAGTTTCCAGATCATAAATTCCATTATCGAGACCAAATCCACCTTCCATGTCATCGCCATAAAAAATGCTATTGCTGTTGCAGTTGACGGTGCGTGCAAGGTTAATGCTCCATGAGTTACCATTGCCAACAAAAAACGCTTTGTCCTCGATGCTCCACACCAACTCCCATTCCAAGCTCTCAAAATCAAACTTGTAAACAAAAAATTGAACTGTTCTCTCGAACCCAATATCTTTACTGCTATACCGAAAGACTCCAAAAAGATCGTCTTGTGACGGTACCAAGTATGCTCTGCCTGTTTTCTCATGATGGGGTTGATAGCCGACATATTCCGGTATGGGATGGGAAGCAACAAACTCTGCTCTTGCCACAATAGAGCCGTTAAAGTCGATCCTGATTAGTGAGCCATTGTTACAAAGTGCATATAGCTGGTGTTCAAAGTATGCAACTGATCTAAAAAAGAACTCTTCCGGGTTGTTTACAAAAGCCCATTCGCCAATATCACCTGGACTCCTTGTAAACACCAATTGATGCCCTGGATGTAAAATGGCGATTACGAGGAATTTCATGGGGTAGATCTTGGTTTTGAACACAAAAAGCTTTTCAACCTTATGGAACCGATTTCCTCGAGCAAGCTGGTTTTGCATTGTGGAGAAAGGAGGGAGATTCATGCACACTTGCGAAATGGGGTTCATAAGTTGGGCATCAAGTTCAGGGCCAACAGTTACAAGCCACCCATGTGGAGATCCCCAAATGCACCTTCCTACAGCTGCCGGTAGATCCAGCACGAAAACATGACGGTTGTGGAGACTGAAAAAAGGTCGAGAGGAGCAGCCCGGTTTCTTAGAGAGCACAAGACAAGGAGGTTTCGGACCTCCATCCCACTCCATGTTAGAACAAACTTCTCGGGTTGAGTGACAGACCTCCGAAATGCCACAAAGTCCTTGTAGTTTGTGACTTTTTGCGCGATACTTTCGAGGCAATGATAATCTAGTCTGCTTAGCGGATTGGGGGATTCGTGAGCGTAGTCATTGTAGTCTGATCTAGCACTAGGATCGGATTGTGTTTTCCTTCCCGTTAACAAAACAAGGTCAGAGAATACCACCAAATGAACAACGAAATCACAAAATATATAAATAATCGCTTGCATTTTCCATCCCATTGGAAGTTTCTCACGAGTCTGGTTGAAATATTTAACCACAGGCAGGATATGACACAGGACAAAACAAAAAAGGACTTGCAAAAGATTGCTTTTTGTTTGTCGGGTAACAATGTTTCCTTTGTTGCTTTGAAATATGGAATTCAGGCTAATGGCACCCATTATGAAGGAAACAACTAGTTTCCCGGTTTCATCGTTCGATGTCAAAGTTATCGGAGAATACAGAAACACATGATGAAGCTCAGTCAGAGCTAAACTGAAAATCACATGGGCACTTCCATTAGCTAAAATCTTGTTACAAAGTCGACTAATATTCATCAACTCTAACTGCAAAATATTTTCATTCCGAAGTTCACATATGATAGAAGTTGAAAAATAGGAGACGAGAACAAAACTGGTACTAGTTTTCTCGGAAAAATCAAAGGGAAGGAAGTTCAAAAGTGGCAAAAGAGAAACAGACGAGAGAGCGGAGAAGAAAATCGACGAGTACATGACTCTGTAAAACTCTGAGCACTAGGATGAAACGACACAAAACAAGAGAGAGAGAAAGAGAATCTTATCTTATGGTCCGGATCGGGGAGCTTTATGCCTAACCTCAAACTGCAAGTTCTGTTGTCATGACTTTACATTTCATGACAAAACATCGCATTAGTAGGACAACTATATATCACGACGTGGAAGGACGAGTAAAGTAGGGCTTTGTTTCTCCGAAATTTCAAGGCTCTTTCGCGATGAATGGCCATATATCTCAAGGTATAGTTGGCCTAGCACCGTCAAATTCACGTACTAAAGCCAAATTTTGACTTTCACGTTAAAAAACTTAAATCAAAATTTAAGAGAAGGATAATAGAATACGGAGCTTTGGAGATAACTTAATTGAATCTGATTTTCTGTTTTTCAAACCCTCAAGGCTGGAGCCCTGACCCCTTGCAAAAACAAGAAATCATTAAAATCAACAAAAAGGTGAAAGTTAAACTAAAAACTATGAGCATTCATTAATACTAGAAAGCAAGGGGAAAAAAAAGCTAGCAGAAATTTAGACCAAGACAAGATCCAATTCCAGAACAGATCACAATCTTAGCCAAAGCAAAAAAGCATTAATAAACAATAATGAGGAAAAAAACAAACAAACAAACAAACTCAGAACATTGTGAAGTATACAATAACAATAATATAATACCAAAATCTGAAGGGGGGGGGGGGGACTCAGAAGTTCATAGTATTAATATTCAAAATCAATTTTTTTACAAAAAAAGAAAAATAAATCAATCAATCAATCAATAAAAGAAAATAAATACAAAATACAAAAAATGGAAGGAGATTAAAGCTCAACTTTAGCAAGACAATAAAATCTGTACTGGAAACTTGATCAAAGTTAATAGGAGGGGGGGGGGGGGGGGGTGGGTTTGTCATTCAAGAAGAATACGTGAAAGTAATTCAACAAGTGTAGCAGCACCTAACATTACATTCCAAATTCATCTGTCAAGTTCTAATCAAAACTCCTATGGAACTTAAAATTATTATAACAAGTAACTTGTGAAAATAAGCAAATTAACCCCACTAGAACTCCATTATCAATTATTCATAAACAAAAAAGAAACTCACCAACAGCGTTGCATAAGTACTAGCGAAAAGTGCTTGGAGTTAAGCTAGGTGTAATCCAAGTCGCGTGCGGCTGGGAACGAGGGACATTAGCTCCAAACCTAAGGCTTTCAGTTTGCCAAGTTTCCAGATCGTAAATTCCATTATCAAGACCCAATCCGCCTTCCATATCATCGCCGTAAAAAATGCTATTACTGTTGCAATTGACGGTGTGTGCAAGGCTAATGCTCCATGAATTGCCACTGCCGACGAAAAATGCCTTGTCCCCAATGCTCCACACTGGTTCCCATTCTAAGCTCTCAAAATCAAACTTGTAAACCGAGAATTCAAGAGTCCTGTCGAACCCAATATCTTTACTGCTATACCTAAAGACTCCGAAGAGATCTTCTTGTGACGGTACTAAGTATGCTCTGCCTGTTTTCTCGTGACGGGGTTGATAGCCGACGTATTCACGCATGGGATGGGAAGCAACAAACTCTGCTCTTGCTGCGATAGAGCCATTAAAGTCAATCTTGACTAGTGAGCCATTGTCACAGAGAGTAAATACCCTGTGTTTAAAGTATGCAACTGATCTAAACAAGAACTCCTCCGGGTTGCTTACCAAAGTCCATTCACCAACATCATCCGGAGTAGTAATAAACACCAATTGATCTTCCGATCGCAAAATCGCCATCACAAGCAATTTTACGGGGTGGATCTTGATTTTGAACACAAAAATCTTTGGAACTGTGTTTAATAGATTTCCTCTAGCAAGCTGGTTATGCATTGCGGGAAAAGGTGGGAGGTCAACGCGCACTTGAGAAATGGGATTCACAAGATGGGGTTGAAGGGATTCATTGTCTACAGTTGCGAGCCAGCCTTGGGGTGAGCCTGAGAAGCGCCTCCCGGCGGCAGCCTCCAGTTCTAATACAAAAACCCTGTTGTTGAAGAGACTGAAGAAAGGTCGTGCATCGCTGCCAGGCTCGTCGTAGAGCATTAGGCATGGAGGTTTAGGACTGAATTCATCCCACTCTATGTTTGATCTTATATTTCGCCATAAAGAACTCACCTCCGAAAAGGCAACAAAATCCTGGAAGTGCGTGATGCGCGTTGCGACTGCTTCGAGGCAATCGGGACTGAGTTCAATTGTGGTAGTGCTATTGGAAGACTGAGGATCTGCTGGATTGGCAAGGTCAATAATGTCATCTTGACCATGATTACCTCTTTGTTTGAGATGGAGGTTGAGTTCATTCAGAGAATTGGGAGATTGTTCGGCTTCTCCATCTAAAACTCTCGATCTTGCTCGTCGACGATCTTGTAGATTTTCCACATTTGAAGGAGGAACTTTTTCCTTATTCAGGACAATGAAATATAGATGACGAAGTAATTGACAACACCCTGCTTGATAAAGAAGACAGGCACACAATAGGCACGCCAACGACCGCAGTACTGCCCTTCCAGATTGGCTGTTCTTACAAGTCACCACGATTAACTGAGTTACATATACAACCAGATACAACATAAACGCGTAGATGCGTATGTAGAAACTCCCAAACACTTTCCCATTCCCCATTTATAATCTCTGTCTCTTTTCCTAAATCCTCAACAAAAGAGAGAATGACGGAGGGTTTATCCTTCTCTGAAACAAATTTTGCAGGATGGATAACCAGCCAATCTGTTGTGCTCAGAGGAATCTGAACAAACCAATTTCAGCTTAATTGTCTATTTTTGGGCTTCTTCCACAGCCCATAAATTTAGCCGATCCATTGTGGTGTTTTTATATATTATTTATTTTTTATATTTCCACTTCACTGTATGAACCATTGACTAACACAACATGGCATATGATGAGCATTTTTATATCTATATTTTTTATATCTAATTACAATGTTTTTGTCGATTATGGTCCAATTGGAGTTTAGAAAACAAATTAGAAGATTAGAAGACATAATATATGTGATTGGGGTTGGACAAGAATTGGGCTTCAATTTTGAAATAAGAAAGTAAGTGAAGCACATTTGGAGAAACTTTACATGAAGTCGGAAAAAAAAAAAAAAAAAGGGCCAAGTGCCCTTTGTATGATTGGCCGCTGAATTGAGGAAAGTTTTATGTCATTATATATTTATGTGAGGAGAGCAGCACGTTAAAGGGGGGGGGGGGGGGGGGCACACAATTGGCGGCTAGTAAAAAAACAAATTGGAGGAGGCAGTGAAGAAAAGAAGCAAGAAGGAAGAGAGAAATTTGAAGGCAACTCATTCCATGGCTATTTTTATTTACTCTCTTGTTTTCGGTTCTAAAATGCATTTCAAATTTTCTTGTGCTGAGGTTGAGGATGGAATTAATTCCCTTCATATGTAGTTTTTCATTGTTTACGGTCCTTGCTTTATAGGATTATTATATTTGGATTTCTTTCATCATCAATATCAGGTATTTTTGATAGTTAGAAACTTTGTTTAATTAATCTATGCTTGGCTTTTGACAGACTAATATAATTTCATTCGATTCTTTGTTTTCTTATCGTTGGACTAATATTATTTGTTTATTATTTAATACAAACCATTATCTTTGTAATAAATATTTTAAATTTATTATAATTACTTTGATATTTATAACTGATTTTGATTTATTAAATGTAATTCTCATTTATCAACCAAAAATACTCATTGTTAAAATCAAAAAACAAAAAAAAGGAAAATGAAATAATTTTTGTAAAAATAAAAATGATGTCGATTACAATAAAAAGAAAAAAAATAAATATTACAGATATTTATTTCTTAAAAAATAAACATATACATAATATTGTTCAAAAATGGACATATTTTCAAACGAGACTCTAAAAATAGATATTTTGTGCAATTATTTCGATTGATTTTTGCTACAAGTTAAAAAGTTTTGCAACGTATGCCATAATGATTATATATTAATTAATTTTAATGTGTTTTTTAAATTTCTTTCTCCAGATTCTTTCTACTGCTCACCTTGAGCTTTGTTCGGTACATATTATTCGAACTAACTACTTTCTTATTGATTTCTATTGGAAGATGGGAGTGTCTAGCCATTGAATAAGGCATCTAGCAGAGCTGACGAAATTAACAAGACCATTCTGCCAGAGCACCGAAGTTAGTAATCTAGCAGGAATAGATCTATTGGGCCTTGAGTCGGGTTTGAACTCCTCTCCCCTCACTACTTTCTTTGGTTCGGCCTGTAAGAGGCCTGTTGAGGGATAATTTTCACTCCAAACTCTTCTCGGTCTCTACGATTGCTTGACTCAAACAAGCCCACTCACCTCCCACCACCCCCCCCCCCCCTCCCAAAAAAAAAAAAAGGAAAAAAGATCCATTCACACAACAAACTCCCCTTCTTCTCTCCCTCTTTGGTGATTTAATAACTTATCTACACTCAAACCAATTAATCACTTTTTATTATCCACATTTTTTGAATAATTTAAAGTGACCATATACTAACTTTTAAGTGATAAAAATTACCGATTTGCCGACGGAGCTCAGTTCTCTCTCTTTTGTAATTTTTTTTTTCACTTTTGGTTTTGTTATGGTTTTTTTTTTTTTGGTGAGTTATGTTGACGATCTTGTGGTCTTTGATGTGTTAGTGGTAGGTGAAGATGGACTTGTTGTTGGAGGTGAGGATGCCGGCAGCGGCTTTTTTGGCAAGCGATTTGCGACTGTTTCCTTCGGCAATCATAGTGTTTTCTCCCCCCCCTGACTTTTTGTGATTTTTATTGAATTTGGTGTCTAAACATATTTGAAGAATTCTGTGATATTTAAGTAAAATCTGGTATTTATTTAAATATTTTAGTCATAGAACTCGAAAAATCTGATGAATTTGTAAGTTCTGAATCGTTAACCATGTAGTTACCAATTGGTTACCGTCAGTGACCGGTAACCAACTGGTTACCTGCTGAAGGCGGGGGTTACCTGTCGGTAACCAACTGGTTATCAACAAGTAGCCAATTGATTACTATTTGCCCACAACGGTGGTTACTGTTTGAAAACCTATTGGCATCAGTAACTAGTGTGTAACCAAATGGTAATCCAGGTGGTGACATCATGGATACCAATTGGTATTTTAAAATAACTAGATAACTAAATATTTATGATGTCATGTTATGGCATTTTTTGTAAGAGTTTATTTCGTGTGGGCCAAAAATCAATCAAAAGCATGATTTTGTGGTATTTTTCTAAAATACTCAATAATTTTTGCATTGAAAAAAAAAACTGGTAGATTAGCAAAAGTATTCTTCCAAAACTCTTTGGTTATCGGAGACCAGTGCCGGCGACTGGAGACTCGTGTTGATTACCAAAAGTATTGTGATAGAATACCAAAGTATTCTACTAGATTACTTTTGGTAATCTACTATAATACTCCTCAGCAATCAGAGACTGGCGTTGGCGATCGAAAACCATAATGGTAATCCACCAGACTATCTTTCTGAATGACTAGTGATAATTTTGAGAAGATGTATTATGGTGACTTTTGACTTATCTTATGAGGTAAAAAATCCTAAAAGCCACTATAAATATGACATTATTCCAACGGTGTACTATTTTAGGCTCTATTGGTTTGGAGGGAGGAGAAGAGGAAGGATTGCGAGAGTTGCATGGATGGAAATATATGAAGGAGGGAGAAAATTATAACAATCCCACAAGTTATTTAGGAAGGACGACAGATATAAGTGATAGACCGTAGTTCAATTACTATATTATCTATCTCACTAATTGTTAACAATTATTTTTAAAGGGTTGCTTCCAAGTCTTGCCAACTATAATAGTTGTGGCCGTGGCGCTTTAATATAGGCAAAATGTTCCATTCCCCCCTTTCATTTCATTAAGTACCTCTCCCTTTCCTTTTGTCGAGTGACTTTATTCCTTCTCTTTCTGAATGTATACAGTGAGTCAAAATCTGATGAACCCTTGCCTCTGGCACCACATAACAATTGAATAAAAAAAGAAAATCCCGCATGTATAAAGGTGAAAGGAGTCTCTAAAAAGCTCTGTCTTTTTTCATCGAGATTGGCTTGGTGTTCATTGAGCGCAAGATAGCTGCCTAATGAGAGGAAGGGGCACCGGGTATACTCTTTCTTTGGCTCCATCCCACCAGTTACACCAAATCACACCAGTCGACAATGTACTATAGCTTACACCTGAGTTGGCGAAATGAAAAAAATATCATATTCTAAGAAAAGTTTGCGAAATGAAAAAATAAAAATAAAATAAAGCTGACTGATTGTTCTGTTCATTATTGTCCAAAGACTCCCATGTTTGATCTGTCCATCGTTGAAAGGACTAATTTTTCTGGACCCAAGTAGAGGGCTCATATGTCCTCTCCCTCCTCTCTTTCCTTCAACCAAAATTAGGGATAGAACATTTCCCTCCACTCCTCTTCTTCCAAACAAGCAAGACTTTGAGGGATAATCCTTAAAATCACCTTTTGTTTTTCAAATTTCAAGGCCAAACTTCAAATTTATTATTTTGTTTTTCTATGTATTTATTATTTCTCATTTGGATAGAGAACTTCAACATTGATAAATTATTGATATCATCGTATAACTGATACATATAAAATTATTTATGATATTGAAATTTGATATTCATTAAAATAATTAATTAGAAGTTTATTAATGAATAAAATTCATGATAATAATTTATGAAATCCAGTTTAGGAATTTTTAGGACATCACACCCTCATACTCTGCAGATACAAGAATTCATTAAAACCAATAAAAAGGTGAAAGTTGAATTTAAAACTACAAGTATTCATTAAGACCAGAAAAGCAAAGGGGAACAAAAAAAAGCAAGCATAATTTAGATTCAGACTGTCAGATAAAATCACAATTTCAATACAAACCATAATCCCAGCCAAGCTCAGAACATTAATGTTCAATAATGAGAGAAAATAAACAAACGAACGAACTTAGAACATTAATATATAATATGCAATAATAGGGGAAAAAAAAGAGATCAAAATCCTAAGAAAGATAACAAACTCTAAAGTTTAGAATATAAAAAATATTCAAATCAATTTATTAGCAAAATAATTTTCAAAGAAAATAAATACCAAATGCGTAAAATCAAAGGAGATTAAGGCTTAGCTTTAGCAAAAGGATTATCAGGAATCTAGTTTAAAACGTGGTAAAAAAAAATCTAAATTAGTTAAAAAAAAAAAGAGAGAGAGAGAGAAGGTCATTCAAGAAGAATTCATGAAAGTAATTCATAGCACCTAAACATTACATTCCAAATTCGTTAGTCTGGTTCTAATCAAAACTCCTATGGAACGTTAACCTTGTCATAACAAGTAACTTTTAAAAACAATAAGCAAAGTAAGTCCAATTGATTCTCCATTATCAATCATTCCTTAAAAAAAAAATAAAGGAAAGAAACTTAGGAACAGAATATGAAATTACTAGCGAAAAGTGCTTAGAGTTAAGCTAGGTGTAATCCAAGTAGTGCGCGGTTGGGAACAGGGTATATCAGCTCCAAACCTAAGGCATTCAGTTTGCCAGGTTTCTAGATCATAAATTTCATTATTGAGCTCAATCCGCCTTCCATATCATCGTCATAAAAAATGTTATTGCTGTTGCAATTGACAGTGCGTGCAAGGCTAATTCTCCATGAATTGCCATTGCCAACGAAAAACACTTTGTCCCCAATGCTCTGCACTGGTTCCCATTGTAAGCTCTCAAAATCAAAACTTGTAAACAACAGATTCTATAGTCCTCTCAAACCAAATATCTTTGCTACCAAACTGAAAGATTCCGAAGAGATTGTCTTATGACAGTACCAAGTATGCTCTGCCTGCTTCTTGGGATGGGGTTGATAGCCGATGTATTTGCCAACTGGGTGGAAGCAACAAACTATATTCTTGCCTCATTTAGGCCATCAAAGTCAATCCTGACTAGAGAGCCATTGTCACGGAGTGTAAATACTTGGTCTTTAAATTATGCAATTGACCTAAAAAAGAACCCTTCCGGGTTGCTTACCGAAGTCCATTCACCCACATCATCTGGAGTAGTAGTAAACACTAATTGATCATCCAATCAAAAAAATTGCCATCACAAGTAGTTTGAGTCATTCCATACAATCTCTAGGCTTGTCTCGAATTCTCTCAACTCAAATTCACCTAGCATCGTCATGCATCATGAAAATTAAGAGTGCTACAGAGTAGGGCACTGAGGGGGGGGACTCTCCAAGGGAACTCCAATGCTCAAGTCTGACAAGAGTCATAGGGAAAAGTGAGCATAACTTGGTGAATAAATGATAATGGAGGTGTGCTAATGCATTGTGGTAGCAAGATTCCAGTGGAAAGCTCGTCGGAGGAGATATAGAGAGAGGCGATAGTAGTAGTGGGATGGTGTGGGAGTGTTGGGATAAATCTGAAAGTGTTCGTCTCTCCTAGCGAGCGGAGATCCTTTCTACTTTTAGTGAGAGATTTTCTGTAGAATAGAGGAGAGAATGAACTGTGGCTAGCGAGCCCAAATGTTTGAACCCTCCTACCTGAAATATCAAAGGGAGAGTGTGGGCTAAAGTCACAGATGCCATGTTTTCAAGCGTAAGTGTTAGAGCCCAATTGCAGAGGCTCATTCCATGAATATTGTGAAGGTATAACAATTACAGTCATCCAAAGAGCCAAATAGTTATTACAATCATCCAAAATAAAGTAGTTAAGTAGTTATTACAGTCATCCCAAATAGTTAATGAAGTTAGCACTCGTTCATCAACCATGGACAACGTCTTCGAACCTGATTTTCTCTTTTTCACACCCTCAAGGCTGGAGCCCGTACTCCCTGCAAAACAAGAATCCATTAAAATCAACATAAAGTTGAAAGTTGAACTAAAAGCTAGAAGTATTCGTAAATACCAGAAAAGCAAGGGGAAAAAAAGCAAGTAGAAATTTTGACAAAGGCAAGATCACATAAAGCTAGTAGAAATTTTGAACTAAAAGCTAAAAGTATTCGACAAGTGTAGCAGCACCCAACATTACATTCCAAATTCATCAGCCATGTTCTAATTAAAACTCCTATGGAACTTAACATTGTTATAACAAGTAACTTGTTAAAACAACAACCAAATTCACTCCTATAGTACTCCATTATCAACTATTAGCAAACGAAAAAGAAACTTACCAGCAGAGTACAAAAAGTACTACTAACGAAAAGTGCTTGGAGTTAAGCTAGGTGTGATCCAAGTTGCGAGCGGTTGGGAAGGAGGAACATTAGTTCCAAACCTAAGCAAGTCAGTTCGCAAAGTTTCCAGATCATAAATTCCATTATCGAGACCAAATCCGCCTTCCATGTCATCGCCATAAAAAATGCTATTGCTGTTGCAGTTGACGGTGTGTGCAAGGTTAATGCTCCATGAGTTACCATTGCCAACAAAAAACGCCTTGTCCTCGATGCTCCACACCAGCTCCCATTCCAAGCTCTCAAAATCAAACTTGTAAACAAAAAATTGAACTGTTCTCTCGAACCCAATATCTTTACTGCTATACTGAAAGACTCCAAAAAGATCGTCTTGTGACGGTACCAAGTATGCTCTGCCTGTTTTCTCATGATGGGGTTGATAGCCGACATATTCCCGTATGGGATGGGCAGCAACAAACTCTGCTCTTGCCACAATAGAGCCATTAAATTCGATCCTGATTAGTGAGCCATTGTTACAAAGTGCATATAGCTGGTGTTCAAAGTATGCAACTGATCTAAAAAAGAACTCTTCCGGGTTGTTTACAAAAGCCCATTCGCCAATATCACCTGGACTCCTTGTAAACACCAATTGATGCCCTGGATGTAAAATGGCGATTACGAGGAATTTCATGGGGTAGATCTTGGTTTTGAACACAAAAAGCTTTTCAACCTTATGGAACCGATTTCCTCGAGCAAGCTGGTTTTGCATTGTGGAGAAATGAGGGAGATTCACGCACACTTGTGAAATGGGGTTCATAAGTTGGGCATCCAGTTCAGGGCCAACAGTTACAAGCCACCCATGTGGAGATCCCCAAATGCACCTTCCTACAGATGCCAGTAAATCCAGCACGAAAACATGACGGTTGTGGAGACTGAAAAAAGGTCGAGAGGAGCAGCCCGGTTTCTCAGAAAGCACAAGACAAGGAGGTTTCGGACCTCCATCCCACTCCATGTTAGAACAAACTTCTCGGGTTGAGTGACAGACCTCCGAAAATGCCACAAAGTCCTTGTAGTTTGTGACTTTTTGCGCGATACTTTCGAGGCAATGATCATCTAGTCTGCTTAGCGGATTGGGGGATTCGTGAGCGTAGTCATTGTAGTCTGATCTAGCACTAGGATCGGATTGTGTTTTCCTTCCCGTTAACAAAACAAGGTCAGAGAATACCAGCAAATGAACAACGAAATCACAAAATATCTAAATAATCGCTTGCATTTTCCATCCCATTGGAAGTTTCTCACGAGTCTGGTTGAAATATTTAACCACAGGCAGGATGTGACACACTACAAAACAAAAAAGGACTTGCAAAAGACTGGTTTTGGTTTGTCGGGTAACAATGTTTCCTTTGTTCCTTTGAAATATGGAATTCAGGCTAATGGCGCCCATTATGAAGGAAACAACTAGTTTCCCGGTTTCATCGCTCGATGTCAAAGTTATCGGAGAATACAGAAACACATGATGAAGCTCAGTCAGAGCTAAACTGAAAATCACATGGGCACTTCCATTAGCTAAAATCTTGTTACAAAGTCGACTAATATTCATCAACTCTAACTGCGAAACATTTTCATTCCGAAGTTCACATATGATAGAAGTTGAAAAATAGGAGACGAGAACAAAACTGGTACTAGTTTTCTCGGAAAAATCAAAGGGCAGGAAGTTCAAAAGTGGCAAAAGAGAAACAGACGAGAGAGCGGAGAAGAAAATCGACGAGTACATGACTGTGTAAAACTCTTAGCACTATGATGAAACGACACAAAACAAGAGAAAGAAAGAGAGAATCTTATCTTAAAGTCTGGATCGGGGAACTTTATGCTTAATTAACCTCAAACTGCAAGTTCTGTTGTCTAAGTTTTATGTATTGAATTTCATGACTTTACATTTTATGACCAAACTCAAATGACAAAACATGGCATTACTAGAACAACTATCACCGCGTGGAAGGACAGAGTAAAGTAGGTTTTTGTTTCTCTGAAATTTCAAGGCTCTTTCGCGGCGAAAGACCGTCTACCTCAACGCATTGGTCAACTGGACTACAAAAACCTTGGCCCATTCACATTTTCTTTCACCTTTGGACGTTTCTTTCGCCTTTTGACGTTGTTTTCCACCTAAACTTGGTTTAAGTTTTTAAAACACTTGGCTTTGTTTGGTTCAGCATTTTAAACTAACCATTTCAAACTTTTTTTTTTGTCTTTTTCTCTAAAAGTTTTTGTCTTTTTCCCAAAAAGTTTTTTGTCTTTTCTGAAAAGTCAACATAATTTACTATTTAAACTTAAAAATCTTAACTCAAACTTACACACCAAACATCCTAACAATTTTTTTAGCACCATCAAATTCATGTACTAAATCCAAATTTTGACATTCCCGTAAAAAAAACTTATATCAAAAAATTTAAGGGACGTTCTGGGGATAATTGACAACGGAGTTTTGGAGATAACTTAATTGAAATGGATTGGGTTTCGAAATTATGCGTTGGGTTAAAAAACCTTTTAGAGTGAAAAGTATAAAATCTTAAAATATTTTTAGAAAAAAAAATATTAATATGAATCTTGTTTCGTTATTTTTAAATTTTTTTTTATAGAAAAAATAATGTCATTTGGATTTTAAATAACAAAATTATGGATTTTTATGGTTTGTTTGGTAAGATTTTCAACTCGGTTTTGTATTTTTCTGAAAAATTAACAAAAATTATAACTAGTTTTGAGAAATCAACTAACTTCAACCTAAAAATTCTCTCAAACCCGTATACCAAATACGTACCTATATTTTGAGTTTGCTATAAAGATTTGAATATGAGAATAGTGAAAAGTAGTTTTGAATTAAAAAAAAAACATATTTAAAAATGTGGTTTGGAAAGCTCCCTGAACGAGCCCTAACATTTAATTGGCGCTAAATAGTGATCTGATTTTTTTATTTAATATTATATATTAAAATATTTAGGTTCGTCTAGAGGAGGTTTTAGAAACCACTGTTTTTTTTTTTTGTCTTTCTCTTCAAGTCGAAATTTGTGATGCCCTAAAAAAATTCATAAGCTTGATTTATGGATTATTATTGTGGATTCCTTCATTAATATGCTTCTAATAAATTATTTTGATGAATATCAAATTTCAAGATCATGAACGACTGCACATATGCTATCAGTGTGATGATGTCGATGATTTAACGATGTTGAATTTCTCTATTTAAATGAGAAATTTTAAATACATAAAAGATGAGTTGAACGACATATAAATTTGTCCGAAAAATTTATTATGTCGCATTAGGGGGATACCATTAATTTTTAGGAAGAATCCCGATTTTTATTAATCGGTCGATTTAATAATCTTAGTACTTATTTTGATAATATCAATAGTCAAGCTTTGAGAGCATGATTGGGAATTAATGTGTTACATGGATAGAAGATGAATTAATAGTGTTTACTCTTAGGAAATCCAAAGGTGGAAAATTGATCAAAAATTATGCTTGATTTGAAATCAATGGTGTAGATTTAATGCTAGAGAATCCTAGGTAAATCAATGGTCAAACTTTGGATGTTAAGTGGCCAATAAGAACTTAGAGTAAGGATTAGTGTGTTGGAAGATCTAATGGATGAGAATGAAGAAGACAACCTTGGATCAATGGTGGAAATTGAAAGAAAGAAAAACAAAATAAAATGAGAAAGGCTAAGGAGGATTCGGATTTTTGGTTCAAGAAACAAGAAGAAAGCTGAACAAATGAAGAAAAGAAGGAAGTGTTGCATGCATGCAACCTTGTGTAAGAAATGGCATAGCTTATTTGGGCAAGTTGACCCAAAGAAGAGACATGTGAAAGTGACACCTTGTCTCAAGCTTGTTGAACCAAAATTTTCATTCCAAACCCTCCTTTGAAGTGGCGGCAATGAAGGGAGATATCAGCCAAAAACTTTCCAATCTTGCCCCTCAAAATACAGCTCTCTTAGAGTGAAAGTTGGCTTAGCACAAACCCTTAACATCCCACTTTACTTTCACACAAATTAAACTCACAAACCCTAGCTCTCTAACTACCACCAAGCTCAAAACAAAAGAAGAACCACCAACACTATTTTCTACCTCCAACACACCTCTAACACCCTCCTCCATCCATATTCAAGCTCTAAGAAACCCCGTCTCTAAGATCGAAGAAGTGTAAGACGGAGTTAGATGACGTTTTACTAGAGGTAACCTAGTGGTATTCTTTGTGTTTTTATTCATTTTTGGAGAACTAAAGCATGATGTTTAGTTATGATCTTAATATTAGACTTCTTCTTACCTAGGAAAAGTTTTGTGAAGAACTTGGAAGGTTCGAAATCTTAAAGGAACCCCGGAGCATTTCGGTAAGTTCTAAGAACCTTGTTAGATTTTGTGGTAGTTATGATGATATGACATGCATTAGAAACTTTGGTATGAAAAATAAATTATATGTTAATATTCTACAGAAGATAAGCTTCATGTTAGGCTTTGGAATCACTTGATTTGCTTTTATATGTCTAAAGTTATGTGCCCTTGAAGTTTTGACACAAAACTAGAGAGAAAATGAACATCCGAGACACAACATAGCCACGGGTTTATTGTACTCCGAACCCTTTAGACTCAAAATTTTGGATTATAAGTTATAGATCTAAAAACTATATTCTTCAAGCTTTCCAAAAAGGTATCTTACGCCTTGAACGGATAAATATGCAATTTTTGACGAATTTTACAAGTTTGGGCTACGAACCGAAAATCCTTGCTGGAATCCTGTACTAGCCACGGGTTTTGTAATTTTTGAGTTAGTAAACCTTAACTTCTTATAAAACTGTTCTTATCATATAAAATAGACATTATAAGCTTTCCAATGACATATCTTTTGTCTTATTTGGACATGTAAGTGAATTGTTATGATTTTTCTTATCTTACCTATGAATCTGGATTTGTGGTTCAAATGTGAAACCAACAGTAACAAAACCTAAGTTGATGGAATAAATCATTCAAGTAATAAAGGAAATGACTTTACCACTGTAAAATAGACATCTTGAGCTTCAAAATAAGATATCGTGTGCTTAAAACGGATAAGTACATTAATTTTAACAAATCCCTTAAAATGAAGTATAATCTGGTAATATGGGATTTTACCATAAGATACTTGGGAAAAAACGTCCACATTGATGTTTGAAATACTTAAAACCTTGGAAAACAAGTTAAAAAAACAGAAACTAGATGTTTCAAGCTTTCCAACAAGTCATCAAGTATCCAAAACGGAATTATACTCAAGTCTAAATAAATCTTACAAGTTAAAATCCTACACCGATAAAACGATTAAACATTAAAATGTGACGTAATGGTAAGTCATAACATATGAATATATTTAGTTATGAAATGACTTGATTTTTAGGTGTATGATCAAATAATGTGAAAACCCTAACTTTATAAAATTAAATCACAAGTTTTAAATGGGCCAAGATAAAGTATACTAGATGGTTACCGAGCATATACCAAGAGATTACCTTAGCCCAACTAGATGAACATAACTTAGGGGTTGGGCTAGCCCAACAACAAAATAGAGGTATACCCATAGGTGACTCCTTGTCATCTTGATTAATTAATTAATTAATTAATACATAACTAAATGTAATTAATAAAATAATTAATTAATTAATAACTAATTAATTAATTATAAGAGTTAGCATATAATAATCACGATTTTATATTGAATAACTACATAATTATAATACATGATTAATTATAGATTAATTAATCATTAATCATTGATGTAATAATCAAAAAAGTAATAATGGATGATTAAGATTAACCAAACATTAATTATTAGATTAATCAAATTATTAATTATTACTAGTAGAATTAATAATTATTAACTACTATATGGGAAAGAATATTTAAGTAACATAATTAAATTATTAACAAGATAATTATTAATAAGTCAATTAAAATTATTTAATTTAATTATAATTAGTCAATTAAATAAATAATAATTAATTATTACTTAATTAATTAGTTAACCAATTAATTAATCAATTGATTAATTAATTAATCAAAATAATTAATTAAATAATAATTAGTAGAAATTTATTTTAACACTTAATAATTAATTAAAAATTAATAATTGTTAAGGTTAAGTATAATAGAAGTAAATTAAGTTTATAAAGTGAGTAAAGTATTATTACTATAATTCTATCTAATAATGAGATATGGTTTAAATCAGGACAACTTCTCAAATCGATACAGTAGGAGATACAACTCCGGAAGCTTAAGTACATAAGACAAGTAAGTACAAACCTCACCTACAGCATGGAATAAAATGTTTTTCTTTGTTGATGCTCTACATTTGCTATGACTTGACCTGATGATGTGATGAGTATATGAGTTATGCGTATTGCTTTGATTAAGTATTTGATGTGCATAAATTCCTCTTGCACTGACATGATCGGTATGCTTCACATATATTTATGCCATAATGATAGATATATAGTGACATATAAATCTACATATTGTCACGATTAATAAGAATGAGGCAAATAAAGATAGGATTAAGTGTCGTACCAACCTCCAATTAGTGAGAGGATATGATAAGAACGAAAGTTATAAAATATGACCTTAGTGACTGTTGGAGGGTCGCTCCCTTAACTCCCCATTGGATGCGCGCATATGGGTACGACATAGGGGCCCTTAAGTAGACAAGATATGTAAATAATAAAGCATAATGGAATATACGTACTTCATATGCATTTTTGAACATTCTTGATATTACATGTGATGATATGATTTTATAGAAATGGTTTGTGAGATATTGTTTGTACTTGCTGAGCGAAAGCTCATCATTATGTGTTCGTGCTGTAGGTAACGCGGGTAAGCAGGCCATTACTTAGATGTTATGGACTGGCAAAAGCTGTGCAGAGGCGATGAAGGATGGGAGTGGGATACCACCACGAATTAAATTTCCGCATTTAGATTTCGTAAACTATGTTGTATCGACTATATTTATAATTATGTTCCAATGTTTTGGTACTACTAAACTAGTATGAGTATTTTACAAGAAAAGACTTTAGACTCTCTTTTTATAAATTATATGAAGTTATAGCTTTTTAAATATCATCTAAGTACGATTTTAAATTGGATAATTAGTTGTTAGAGGTTTCCAATTTCCTCCGATAAAATTTTAATAATCCTAACTTTCGTAGTCCAAAAAAAAAAAAAAAATTTATGTGTTTTCTGAATCAAATATAAATGAGTGTTTAAGATTAAATTGAACAAGAATAAGTAAGCTAGTTAACGGTTCGAAAAGTCGGGTCGTTACAGTTGGTATCAGAGCGGGTATCCTGCCATCCTACCTTACGTCGTTTCCACACCAGCTTTATGCCTGTCCAAGTAAGTTAGAATTTTTATTTTATTTTATTGGTGGTTGTTATTAACCTAAATTTTAAAATTAGGCATTCCTATACTATCATCATGCCACCAATTAGAGGATCATCATCCGAAGACACACTTCTTAGTGAGCTCGGTGCCAGAATAACAGCTGCATTTCGGAGAGCCAAGCCAGATCACTACTATGGGGAAACTCACCCGGGAGATTGGCTACATCACATCGAGTCCTTATGTAGCTCGTGTGGCATAACACGAGGGGCGTGGTCGAGACTAGCAGTAATCCAGCTGAGGGGTGCTGCTAGGCGTTGGTGGGAGTCTATTGGACAAGAACTGAACCTCGTACGTTGGAGGGATTTCCGTCGCAACATTACAGAGTACTTTGTAGGTCCTTTCCTTTACAGAGAGAGGATGGCTGATTTGTCATATACACAAGGACGTCGATTCTTTACTCGGGCGGCAAGGTGGGCACCTGTTCATGGTGAGAGCATGCAGGAGTACAAACGCCGGCTCGAGCAGGACTCCTAGTCGAGTGCCCTTATGAACTACGCCAAGAGGACGCATGTGAGCTGTTTTGGCAAGGAGTTCCCCACGAGATACGAGCACTTGTGTACTTTCCCCAACCATATCCAGATTATGATCACTTATGTTCAGAGGTCATTTACGCTGAGATGTACCTGAGAACAGAAAGGGTAGATACTCCTCCAACAAGGGAATTAGAGAATGTGGATGATGCTAGCAGCCATGTTGGAACACCAGTCCCGCACCAACCAGAAGCCGTGGGAGACGATGATGCTCGTATTGGTTCAGAAGAGGAGGACCCCACTGAGGTTTTCACTGAAGGAGAAGATGACGAGACTGACGGTCCATGAGTATTAGTAGAAGATCGAGTGTAGTAGTTGCTATTAAATAGTTTGTCGTTTGTCGTGGATGTTTTATCTATTATCTATTTTATGTGTTTGGTGACACCTGTGTTATCTTTATGGTTTATGTATCCCTATGACTGATTATGACTAATGTGGTTGATCGTTTTGTGAACTTATGACTATGTGATGATATGACATTATGCTTTTAAGATATGATATGCCATGATTTATAGGTCATACATCTGTCATATATGTTTAAATAAAACTTGTGTCATAAGACTATGATTAACCTAAAATAATTGTGTACGAGATATTAAGCAAATATGGTTCTTTTAGGTTGAACAGTAGAGTCATATATAAAGTCATGGTACGTCCTCGAGCGGCTGCTGCAAGACGACCACAAGAAGCGAACCTAGCGGAAATGGTTGTTAACCTTCAGCGTAGATTGGAGGACCAAGAGCGTGAAATGCAGAATCTCCGTGAACAGCTTGCTCAACAAAATCAAGAAGCACCCCCTCCACCAGCTGTCCCAGCTCAACCTGCAGCACCAGCTGTGCCTGCGGCACAAGCCGTCCAACCTGTGATTCGACAGGAACCGTTGTATGAGAGGTTCCGACGTATGAAACCACCAGAATTCGAAGGATCTACCAACCCTTTGGAGGCTGAGGAATGGTTAACCTCCCTTCAAATAGTCTTGAACTTTATGAACCTCACGGACCAAGAAAAAGTGTTTTGTGCTTCCTATGTCATGAAGAAGGATGCTCGTTATTGGTGGGAAACTGTGCAAATGAGGAGGAATGTACTTGAGATGACATGGAATGACTTTATTCAGGAATTTAACGACAAATTCTACAACCGGATGGCTATGAAAGCACAGCAGAATGAATTCAACAACATCAAGCAAGGTACTATGTCTATAACTGAGGCTGTCCGCAAGTTCGACCAACTAGCACGACTCTGCCCTCACCTTGTGCCAACTGAAGATGAAAGGGTTAGGCGAATGTTGGACATGTTTCGCCCTGAGATTGCGGTAGTGATCGATAGTGGCGAGAAACCACCTACAACTGTTGCTGAATGTGTCGAAAGAGCACTACGTGCTGAGTATCGTCTTGCTCAAGCTAAACAAGAGAGGGCCAAGTTCTTTGAAGAGAAGAAGAAGAGAAGTCACAATCGAAACAGAACCAAGGAAATCAACCAAACAACCAGGGAAACAGATCCAATCCTAATGGCAATCACTTTAATCAGAACCACAACAAGCGAAAGGGGAATTTCAATGGAAATAAGAACCAGAAGAACCATCCTCAGAAGAAGAATATCATTGTTTACCCTACATGCACAAATGTGGGAAGAAGCATCCGGGGGAATGCAAACTTGGCTCAAATACTTGTTACTTATGTGGTAAAGAGGGTCACTATGCCAAGAATTGCTATTCCAACAAGCAGAATCAAACTGGGCAGAACCAGTTAAGGCCACAAGGGACTCAACTCCACAACATGCAAGCCAAAATCGAGGGCCCACAGATTAATCAAGGACGTTTGGAGGCTCCGCCAGGACCGACCGCTCACATTTTTGCCTACACCAAGAATGATGTTGAAGCTGGAACCTCGAATGTGGTGACAGGTCAGCTTTCTGTGGCCAAGCAAGGTGCACTTATTTTATTTGATTCTGGAGCAACTCATTCCTTTGCATCACATATATTTGCTAGGAAGCTCACTCAATTTAGGGATAGAATCAATCAAACCTTTAGAACGGCCTTGCCTTCAGGACAAACTTTGTTGTCAAGTTATTGGTTACGTCATGTGCCAATAATTATTGCTGGTAGAGAACTGTTCGTTAATCTAATTATTTTAGAAATGTTCGACTACGACGTCATATTAGGGATGGACTTTCTTGGAAAGTATAATGCGAACATTGACTGTCGGGCACGTAAGGTGACATTCAAACCTGAAGGAGTAGAAAAGTTCGAATATGTCAACATTTCTGAGAAACAGCCGAGGCTGATGATTTCTGCCATGAGGACGCGAAAGATGCTACATAGCGGATGCATTAGGTACCTAGCCAATATCATTAATGCGACAAAGGAAGGACTATCCAAACCGGAAGATGTGGCAGTGGTCAGAAACTTTGTCGAGGTCTTCCCAGAAGACTTACCTGGAATACCTCCTGATCGTGAGATTTCATTTGAAATTGAATTGATGCCCGCACAGCACCGATATCCAAGGCTCCATACCGCATGGCCCCAGCCGAACTCAGGGAATTACAGACGCAACTTCAAGAACTTTTGGATAAGGGATTCGTACGTCCGAGTTACTCACCTTGGGGTGCACCAGTCTTATTCGTCAAGAAGAAGGACGGTACGTTAAGGATGTGTATTGACTACCGTGAGCTCAACAAGGCGACTATCAAGAATAAGTATCCTCTTCAAGAATCGATGACCTTTTCGATCAGCTTAAAGGGGCATCAGTCTTCTCTAAGATTGACTTACGCTCGGGTTATCACCACTGAGATTAAAGAAGGCGATGTCCCAAAGTCAGCGTTTCGTACACGTTACGGTCACTATGAGTTTTTAGTCATGCCTTTTGATTGACGAATGCACCTGCAGCTTTCATGGATTTGATGAATCGTGTATTCAAGGAATATTTGGACAAGTTTATTATTGTATTCATTGATGATATCTTGATTTACTCGAAGACCCAAGAAGAGCATGAAGAGCATTTGAGGATCGCTCTCCAAACTCTAAAGGACCACCAGCTTTATGCAAAATTCTCTAAATGTGAATTTTGGCTTGACAAGGTTCAATTTCTTGGACATGTGATCTCCAAGGATGGAGTATCTGTTGACCCATCTAAGATCGAAGCTGTGAGCAAGTGGCCAGCACCGAAGAGTGTGACTGAAGTGCGAAGTTTTTTAGGTCTAGCCGGCTACTACAGAAGATTTGTTGAAGGATTCGCGAAATTAGCGGCACCTCTTACTGCACTTACTCGGAAGGGAAAGAAGTATGAATGGACAAATTTATGCGAGGAAATTTCAAGAATTGAAGAAGAAGCTCACTAGTGCTCCTATTCTCACGATTCCATCAGACGAGGGAGAGCTTGATATCTACAGCGATGCATCCAAGATGGGCTTAGGAGCAGTTTTGATGCAGAATGGGAAAGTCGTGGCTTATGCCTCACGGCAATTGAAGGAGCATGAGAAGAACTACCCGACCCATGACTTGGAGCTAGCAGCTGTGGTGTTTGCCCTTAAGATCTGGCGACACTATCTTTACGGCGTTAAATGTCAGATTTTTACAGATCATAAAAGTCTTAAGTATATCTTCACCCAGAAGGAACTCAACATGAGACAAAGAAGATGGTTGGAATTGGTTAAGGA
This sequence comes from Ficus hispida, assembly GCA_025413025.1. NCBI lineage: Eukaryota > Viridiplantae > Streptophyta > Magnoliopsida > Rosales > Moraceae > Ficus > Ficus hispida. The sequence goes on along the minus strand of CM046362.1, from coordinate 23,793,926 downwards.
TTATGATTGTGAGATTCTTTATCATCCCGGAAAGGCCAACAAAGTCGCTGATGCACTGAGTCGGAAGTCATCTGCCACTCTCATGTCGATTCAAGCACTACCACAACCGCTTCAGGACGATATCTTCAAGCTTGGAATTGAGCTCATTATGGGAAAACTTTCCTCATTGACTCTCCAGCCTACAATTCTTGGTGAAATCAAGGAAGCTCAGGGACTCGATCCTAGCTTGGTCAGGATAAGGAAGGAAGTCATGGAAGGAAAAGAAACTAATTTTGATGTGTCAGATGAGGGCATCCTTTATTTTAAAGGTAAGTTATGTGTGCCTAGCAATGAAGAACTTCGGAGCCAGATTCTATCTGAGGCTCACGACACTCCATACTATGTTCATCCAGGAGCGACTAAGATGTATAAGGACTTGAAGGAGCATTTTTGGTGGATCAAGATGAAGAGCGACGTGGCAGAATTCGTGAGTAAATGCCTAACCTGTCAGAAAGTCAAGGCAGAGCACAAGCGACCAGCTGGGCAACTGCACCTATTGAAGTTCCAGAGTGGAAATGGGAACAAATCACTATGGATTTTGTGGTTGGATTGCCAAAAACCATTGAAGGTTATGACGCCATTTGGGTAATCGTAGATCGTTTGACTAAATCAGCACGTTTCATAGAAATTAAAGTGACTTACTCCTGGAGAAGTTGGCGAATTGTACGTATCAAATGTCGTTAAGCTGCACGGCATTCCCTTATCAATCATTTCAGACCGCGACAGCCGTTTCACCTCAACTTTTTGGAAAAATGTTCAGCGAGCATTAGGAACTGAGCTTAAGTTTAGCACTGCTTTTCACCCTCAGACGGATGGTCAATCCGAACGAACCATTCAAACCTTAGAGGATGTGCTTCGTGCTTGCGTTATGGACTTCAAAGGAGCATGGAATAAGAAGCTACCGTTGATTGAATTCTCCTACAACAACAGTTATCAGGCGACTATCGGGATGGCACCCTATGAAGCACTCTATGGTAGGAAATGCCGATCACCGGTACACTGGCATGAAACAGGGGAGAGGCAATTGGAAACCACAGATTTCATTATTAAGACCACTGAAGCAGTCAAGAAATACGACAACGAATGGAAGCAGCTCAATGTCGACAGAAGAGTTATGCCGATAAGCGAAGGAGGCCCCTTGAATTTCAAGAAGGAGACTTTGTTTCCTGAAGTAGCACCAATGAAGGGCGTGATGCGATTCGGAAAGAAGGGCAAGTTGAGCCCGAGGTACATAGGGCCCTTCGAGATTTCAGAACGCGTTGGTAAGGTAGCTTATAGATTAGCATTACCATCAGAGTTGTCAACAGTGCATGATGTCTTTCATGTCTCAATGCTGAAGAAATATGTCCCGGATCCGTCTCACGTAATAGAGCATGAACCAATTCAAGTCCACGAGGACCTCAGTTATGAAGAAAGCCGGTACAAATTCTAGCTCATGAAGAAAAGACTCTCAGAAACAAGACCATACCTCTTGTCAAGGTATTATGGCGGAATCACATGATCGAGGAAGCCACTTGGGAACGTGAAGACGAAATGAGGAAAAATTATCCGTTTTATTTTAATTTTCGAGGACGAAAATTTTGTAAGGAGGGTAGATTGTGATGCCCTAAAAAAATTCATAAGCTTGATTCATGGATTATTATGTGGATTCCTTCATTAATATGCTTCTAATAAATTATTTTGATGAATATCAAATTTCAAGATCATGAACGACTGCACATATGCTATCAGTGTGATGATGTCGATGATTTAACGATGTTGAATTTCTCTATTTAAATGAGAAATTTTAAATACATAAAAGATGAGTTGAACGACATATAAATTTGTCCGAAAAATTTATTATGTCGCATTAGGGGGATACCATTAATTTTTAGGAAGAATCCCGATTTTTATTAATCGGTCGATTTAATAATCTTAGTACTTATTTTGATCATATCAATAGTCAAGCTTTGAGAGCATGATTGGGAATTAATGTGTTACATGGATAGAAGATGAATTAATAGTGTTTACTCTTAGGAAATCCAAAGGTGGAAAATTGATCAAAAATTATGCTTGATTTGAAATCAATGGTGTAGATTTAATGCTAGAGAATCCTAGGTAAATCAATGGTCAAACTTTGGATGTTAAGTGGCCAATAAGAACTTAGAGTAAGGATTAGTGTGTTGGAAGATCTAATGGATGAGAATGAAGAAGACAACCTTGGATCAATGGTGGAAATTGAAAGAAAGAAAAACAAAATAAAATGAGAAAGGCTAAGGAGGATTCGGATTTTTGGTTCAAGAAACAAGAAGAAGCTGAACAAATGAAGAAAAGAAGGAAGTGTTGCATGCATGCAACCTTGTGTAAGAAATGGCATAGCTTATTTGGGCAAGTTGACCCAAAGAAGAGACATGTGAAAGTGACACCTTGTCTCAAGCTTGTTGAACCAAAATTTTCACTCCAAACCCTCCTTTGAAGTGGCGGCAATGAAGGGAGATATCAGCCAAAAACTTTCCAATCTTGCCCCTCAAAATACAGCTCTCTTAGAGTGAAAGTTGGCTTAGCACAAACCCTTAACATCCCACTTTACTTTCACACAAATTAAACTCACAAACCCTAGCTCTCTAACTACCACCAAGCTCAAAACAAAAGAAGAACCACCAACACTATTTTCTACCTCCAACACACCTCTAACACCCTCCTCCATCCATATTCAAGCTCTAAGAAACCCCGTCTCTAGATCGAAGAAGTGTAAGACGGAGTTAGAGGACGTTTTACTAGAGGTAACCTAGTGGTATTCTTTGTGTTTTTATTCATTTTGGAGAACTAAAGCATGATGTTTAGTTATGATCTTAATATTAGACTTCTTCTTACCTAGGAAAAGTTTGTGAAGAACTTGGAAGGTTCAAATCTTAAAGGAACCCCGGAGCATTTCGGTAAGTTCTAAGAACCTTGTTAGATTTTTTGGTAGTTATGATGATATGACATGCATTAGAAACTTTGGTATGAAAAATAAATTATATGTTAATATTCTACAGAAGATAAGCTTCATGTTAGGCTTTGGAATCACTTGATTTGCTTTTATATGTCTAAAGTTATGTGCCCTTGAAGTTTTTGACACAAAACTAGAGAGAAAATGAACATCCGAGACACAACATAGCCACGGTTTATTGTACTTCGAACCCTTTAGACTCAAAATTTTGGATTATATTTATAGATCTAAAAACTATATTCTTCAAGCTTTCCAAAAAGGTATCTTACGCCTTGAACGGATAAATATGCAATTTTTGACGAATTTTACAAGTTTGGGCTACGAACCGAAAATCCTTGCTGGAATCCTGTACTAGCCACGGGTTTTGTAATTTTTGAGTTAGTAAACCTTAACTTCTTATAAAACTGTTCTTATCATATAAAATAGACATTATAAGCTTTCCAATGACATATCTTTTGTCTTATTTAGACATGTAAGTGAATTGTTATGATTTTTCTTATCTTACCTATGAATCTGGATTTGTGGTTCAAATGTGAAACCAACAGTAACAAAACCTAAGTTGATGGAATAAATCATTCAAGTAATAAAGGAAATGACTTTACCACTGTAAAATAGACATCTTAAGCTTCAAAATAAGATATCGTGTGCTTAAAACGGATAAGTACATTAATTTTAACAAATCCCTTAAAATGAAGTATAATCTGGTAATATGGGATTTTACCATAAGATACTTGGGAAAAAACGTCCACATTGATGTTTGAAATACTTAAAACCTTGGAAAACAAGTTAAAAAGACAGAAACTAGATGTTTCAAGCTTTCCAACAAGTCATCAAGTATCCAAAACGGAATTATACTCAAGTCTAAATAAATCTTACAAGTTAAAATCCTACACCGATAAAACGATTAAACATTAAAATGTGACGTAATGGTAAGTCATAACATATGAATATATTTAGTTATGAAATGATTTTTTAGGTGTATGATCAAATAATGTGAAAACCCTAACTTTATAAAATTAAATCACAAGTTTTAAATGGGCCAAGATAAAGTATACTAGATGGTTACCGAGCATATACCAAGAGATTACCTTAGCCCAACTAGATGAACATAACTTAGGGGTTGGGCTAGCCCAATAACAAAATAGAGGTATACCCATAGGTGACTCCTTGTCATCTTGATTAATTAATTAATTAATTAATACATAACTAAATGTAATTAATAAAATAATTAATTAATTAATAACTAATTAATTAATTATAAGAGTTAGCATATAATAATCAAGATTTTTATATTGAATAACTACATAATTATAATACATGATTAATTATAGATTAATTAATCATTAATCATTGATGTAATAATCAAAAAAAGTAATAATGGATGATTAAGATTAACCAAACATTAATTATTAGATTAATCAAATTATAATTATTACTAGTAGAATTAATAATTATAACTATTATATGGAAAGAATATTTAA
>CM046362.1:23736310-23789335 GCA_025413025.1 Ficus hispida | reverse complement strand
AAAGATTTATATGCAATCACAATGTCATCGGAGCCATCATATAGGGTATGAATGGGGAGATTACTCAAGTTGGAGGTTACATGGTGCGATGCCCCACTAGTAATAAGCCATATGTGGTTGTTGGTAGTGTTGGTGGCGGCATAGTGAGCACGTGGGGCCATGGAGCCTAAGTCGGAGTCGCCATTAGGCAAAAATTGGGACACCAATTGACAGTGTGACCTTGGACATTACAAGCCTGATGGTAGCCAAGGTTGGGGATCGGAGGCAAACAATTGCCATGAAGTACAGAATATTGCGGCCTGATTTTGAAATGTGGGGGAGGACACGCCTGAGGACTAAGAGAGACTCCATGATCCTAATTCTTTCCATCGGGAAAAATCCAGTATACCCCAATTTTTCCGTAGAAACCTGTGTGTTGGCTAATCCTCATTTAATTATTAAAGAGAGAAAGAGAGAGAGAGAGAGAAAGAGAGGAAGCTGACACAGATGGTGCGATTTTTGGTAGTCTGGGCAGGGCGGGCTGCAAAAGACATTGTTGTGGGTTTGTTAAAGGTTGCTTTGTGGCTCCTTTTTTTTTCAGGTAAGTCGAGTGATCATGATTTTGTAATTATTGCGATTAGGCTTTAAGCTTGGTTTAATTTGTGGGTGGAGTGACAAATCCCACAGTGGTAGGGATCCCCGAGCACTATCACGGCCACAAGACAACATGAAACAATAAAGTAAAAGAATGTAGAAAATAAAGAATGCAAAAATATATAGAGCTTCACCACTAATGAGCTAGTTACGTCATCCCTCGTCACTTAGGGTTTCACTATATTTTTCAGAGTTACAAGTGATGTAATCTATAAAATTGGAGTTCTTAGGCTTCTGAAAGCCATTCATCATGTATTTATAGTTTCTAAGAGATAACGCTTTAACTAATATTTAAAATACAAGTGCTTTATATTTGAATTTGAATATAGAGATAATCTTTAAAATAGTAGATTTTGGCTACCAATATCTAATATTGTTGAATAATATTTGAAATTCAAATATCTAAAATCACTTGTCCGAGATCCCCAAGGGCCGAAATTGTCTCTCATAAATCAGGTCATCCTGGAGATCTCGGCTACCCATCATCAAGGTGTGATTCAACTTTACAAGTGAATTTGGTTGCACTGGGAGATTTTTTGTTCCTGAAAAATGAAAAACTGTAGGTTCACTTCATTTCAAAGGGTAAAACAGAATTTCATAATTTCCAATTGCCCAACGTGGAAACGATGGATCTTCAATCTTTGGGAGTTCGGAAATAATAATAATAACAATAAAAGCGACTTCCAGAAAATAAAATCTAATCTCCTTATGCAAAGGAATTAAAGAGATGACTCTATAAATACCTATTACATGGAAAGAACAGCTTGAATAAGGAAAAAAAGAATACATGATCCACTCTAATCTTTAGCTACCTGCTAGAGTTATACACCACACTAACAAACTTTACTTGAAACAGTGGTTTGAATTTAAAGAGCTTATCTTGTCTTAAAAAGAGCGAAATTATTTAGCAATATTTTACGTCCTTCTTAGGTAGCAATATTTTACTAACCGTAAATGGCGTAAATATATAACACTATGCGAGCAATAACACTAATAATAATAATAATAATAATGACAATAATAATGGTAATAAAAATAACATTAAAAGTTAGTCGGGGGCCCATCCCTCCCTTCTCGATTGCTTTATACTCGCGCCATAGCTTCTTCACAATCCAATAAGAAAATCGTACGGCATGGAACAAAATGACGAAAGCAAGCAACAGCATCCATGCCGAAATCGATACAGTCGAGTTCTTGCTCACCGAATGGTAGGAGTTGTCGGGTGTCACCATGATCATACCTAGCCAGAAGGTAGCTGCAAGTGCCGTCACCACCACGCACATTGTGAGAGTTAGAAGGAACATAAAGAGCTTGTTCTTCATATGGACACCACTGATCAGCAGAAGAATGACGCTGAGCGACGCGAAGAAAGAAATGCTGTTGCAAACCTGGAAAGCGTTGTACAAAAATCCCGAATCGTAACGTGCTAGAATTGAGGTTCCAGAGCACTTATCTTCTTTGCTACAATTATAAATGTCGCTCTTTCCGTCGTCTACCGTTTCCTGCCAAATTCCGCCTGGTGGGTTGATGGCAGTTTGTTATGTCATGGTTGCGATCACCGTAGACACAATCATGATAGAGCCTCGCTTGTCTTCCATCCAATCTCCTTTGTATTTCAGGAACCCGAGCCACTTTCTGGCTTTCCCTTTTGATGATTTGGTTGTTGATTTCTTGTGAGCAACGTCATTATGATATCTGGTTATTGCTGCTGAAGTCGAATTTTCGAAACCGAGGTCCTTGAACGTATGTCGGATTATGTCACTAATGAAGTCAGTTCCTGGAAAGTGCTCTAGGAGCTCGAAGGCTTTGAGACCTCTATGGTTCAAAATATTATCTGTTTCTGTTTTTACTCCAGGTATTGATAGCAAGTATTTCACAGTCTGCATGGTTAACGCAAAATTATAAATTTTCGCTTGGAATTTGTGATTCCATCATTGCTAGCTAACTTTAGTGAAGTTGAACATTGTACACTAATAGAAGTGGAACCCACCTTATATTAATTGTGATATTTAACATAATTGATACTCTAAAGTATTTTTCTTTAGTCTCCCTTGGGTGCAATTTTCACCATCTCGTTTGTAAATGGACATTTGAGGAACTTTTGGGGTTTCACAAAGTCTTTTTCCAAAAATTTACTATTTTCACAATTTCTTTTCATAATTTTTTTACATATGAAAATCAACAAAGCAATCAACAAAGCACACATCTCAAAACATCTGTTTTCATTATAAAAAAAAAAAAAACATGTTTTTCCATTTATTCTATCACTAAAAACAAAGCTCCTAAACAAATTTTTGTTTTTTTAAAAGATTGTATCCTAAATCTACATTTTCAAAACTCATTTCAACTTTAAAAGTCCCAACAGCAAAACTCCATCTCCAAAAGTTCCCCATACGGGCCCTTAAAATTTTCTTACCAAAAAAAAAATTTAATAACAATAGTTTTTCTTCCCTTAAGATTTTTTAAAACATTTGTGACAAACTACAGAAATAAAAATAAAAATATAGATTAGGTGCCATCAGATAGACCTTTGATTGGATAGAAAGAAACTTATTGTAGAAATTAAATAAGAAAATATTAAAACAAAAACAAAGAATAGGCATAAAGATATTTAATGTGTATGTGCCTATTTGCACGAACTAATAACTAAGAATACAATTCACTATATAGTGAGGAGTATTATTGATGGGCTTCAATATAAATACAACTTAGAATTTATTAAAATCGGATATAAGTTATCTAATGCCAATAAATCACCTATAGACTATAGACTATTGTAGATAAATTTTCTAAACTAAAATAAATAAAAATAAATTCCAAAAGATGATAATTAAACACAAAATAATAATATGCCCAAATTAAAATAAATAAAAACAAATTCCAAATGAAGATAATTAAATACAAAATAAGAATTTTCCCTAAGATGAAATAATAAGTTTCGCTAACACTTACCTCAACTTGCTTTAGCATCACGGCTAAATGCAAAATAGTATTCCCATCAGCACTCTCGTTGGAGTTGAGGAACGGGCAGTTCTCGTATGCAACTTCCGATTCGACCAACACTTTGAGAGCCTCCAAGTGGTTGTATCTAACGCACAAGTGCAGCACTGTTTGTCCATCAGGCATCACTTCCAAAACCGACTCCTTTCTTGCGCCGATCAACAGCTTAATCACGTCGAGTCGACCTCTCATGGCAGCGTAATGGAGAGGAATCTTCCCGTCTTGATCTTTGGCTAAGCACATGTTTTCGTCACCGTTTTCTTGCAGAAGTACTCGGACAACCTCCGTGTGGCCCTCTGCTGAAGCCAGGTGAAGAGGTGAGCGTAGGCGGGAATCCAATTCGGAAGAAAGTTTCGGCTTGTGGATAAGAAGGTGTCTAGTGAAATCATGGTGGCCAAGTAAAGCTGCTATGTGTAGATGAGTTTGATTGAAGGGGCTTAGTGAAATCTTAGTCAGGATTAAAGGATCTTTCTGAATCAATGAGTTGAAGGTAAGCAAAGATCCTTCAATCGATGCTTCATACAACTTAGTTAACAAATCAACTTCCTGATCAGGTCCTATTGCCATTGTTTTTCTTTGTTTGTGGGCAGATATGTGATATGCCCTTGAATAAATCTATAACTATATACACTAGTGTCGATAATTGACGCTATTGAGCATCTTTTGTACGAAAAATTTTGTATTTAGTTTTTGGTTCTTCAATTTTTTTTTGGCCTAATTTTATTTTTACAATTTAGTCCTCTTCTTTTTTTTTTTTTTTTTTTGTATTTGTCAACTTTTATTCATTCTAGTTCTTTTATCTTTTTTATTTTTTTATTTTTCATGAGTCTTTCTTTTTATTTTAAGATCCTTTATTTATTTATTTTGTTTTTGTTTTGTGGGCATATCTTTTTTACTTATTATTTTAATTTTTCCCTTTTCATATAAATTTTCTCAAATATCTTTAGGCTAGTATACTTAAATAGGAGCATAATTTGTGGGCCAAAAGTATATAAGAATTTTTTGCATAGTTATCCTCTGATCTTATCGCATACTTGTAATTTCCCTCCGAACTTTTAATTTTGATGATTTGGACTTGGAATGTGCAAATCTATAGAAAACTAGTCCCATTGAAAACAGTGTTAATTTTTAATAGAAATAGGCATGTGACTTGCACTAGCGTCGCTAATTAATAGCATAAAATAAATGTTTTCTTTTTTTCTTTTTTAAACTCGAATTTACATTTATAGCAAAGTTAATTTAAATTGCTCTAAGTTTATAAAACTTAATTAATGATCCTAACCTCATTAGTTTGAGTTAAAATATATAAAAATATGATTATCCATGCCATTAGTTAATAACCCATATGCAAGTCAAATATCAACTTCTGTTAAAAAATTAACACCGTTATCAATGGGGGCTGGTTTCTTAAAAATTTAAGGGAAAAATTGTATAATTAAAACTTTATATGAAACAAATTATCTATTCGATAAAATCACAAGGCAATTATTAGTTAAGTGCTCAAAAATATGAATGGCCATAATGTTTTTACACGTCTATTTTAAGTTCGTGAAATGAGAATCTTTGAAAAGTCAATCATGAAACCTGAGTGATACAGAACATTTTACAATTTACTACTTAATTCTTAAGGTAGAAGACCCGAGGGAAGAGTATGCATGGGAAATATATATATTTATATGTTGATACTTATTTATATAACAATCATGACGTTATGCTCTCCTTTTCAACTCATCACTGTCCCATTTATAACTATTCCACTGGGAGAGGTGACTCTGATTTTTTTTTTTTTTTTTTTTTTTTGATAGGAAGAGAACATTGTTCAAAACTAAGGTACATCTTACACACATATACACACACATAGTACAATTTATATTAATGTCCATTTTTAAGCAAATTGTATGATCTACTAGCAATAAGCTGGTTTGACGATTAGGATGCTTTTCTTTTTTCTCCTTTTAAGTTGTTCGTAAGATTCTGTACTATTGCCATTGTTTTTCTTTGTTTTTGTGCAGATATATGATATGCGCATGAATAGATATACTTAAAATAGGAGCATAATTTGTGGGCCAGAAGTATACAATACTTTTTTAGATATTTAAATATCATCTTATTATCAAAATAAAAAAAAAATTTCATTTAAAATAAAAAATTTTTCTTTTCAAAAATAAACACTCCATCCAAACGGAGCCAGCTTATTCAATCGGATTCTCCTATATGTACTAAAATAAATATACAATTTAAATTCTATATTTACATGTTTGTTTATATTATTATTTAAATATAATCTAAATCGAGAAATAATTAATTCCTAACAAAGATAAATCCAGAAAGAATGGTAAAGGTGACAATCTTGACCAAGTTTCTCTATTGATGGGAGGAGAAGAGCTGGAATGCTCTACCCAACAACAAGGACCCTACCTATCAGTTTCATTTTTAATCTTATTTATTTTTATTTTTATTTTTATTTATTTTTATTTTTATTTATTTTTTGGCTGTATTCAATTTTTCATGTACTATTGGATGGCTCATCCCTCAGTATAGGCTTTACTTTTCCAAGTCGATTGGTACGTGAAATAAAAGTCAATGTTAGCTTTGTCACTGAAGAATATATATCACACATGCATGTCTTTTTATTTTCTATGGGTGCATGAGTATACAATCCATGTTTATCAATTAATCCTGAAGTTTGCATTTTTAGAGTGCATTTAGTTCACTGGTTTGGAGATAAAAATTTTAAATTAGAATTGATTAATTTTTAAAAAATTAGTTATAATTTTTAATGATTTCAGAAAAAAAAATTGAAAATGTTAAATCAAATGGAAGTTTAATAATAAAAATATACGTATTAATATTGTATTCTGCTTTTTGTTTTGGACGGGTCTAATATTGTACTCTGTTGATCGTTGGACCATCATCAAATTCGATCAATTTTGATCAATTCTGTAATAATTTTACTCTATTAATTGGTTATTATTCTTTTTCCATACCCCATAATTTTGGTAATAACAAGTTTTTTTTTTTCCAACTAGAATGACCAAAACATGATCAAAATATTATAATCGGTCAAGTTCACATGCCTTTCTTACATCATGGAAACTTTCGAACAGAAACCATTATTCGTGTTTCATGGAAATTTCTTTTAAACTACAGAGGTAATGGCATCATATCAAATGAACATTCCGTCATGAAAAAAATGAGAAATGCTAATAAAACCAAATTTGTCGTTATCATCTCTTGTTCAATTTACGCGTTTGGAAAGATTCAATTACGTCTTGATGGTTCCACAAACTTATAATGGGGGACCAATTATAAAGACTTCATAGATGATGGGTAGTGATCTCAATTGCAATGCAACAGTATGCAGTTTGAACCTTAAAAGCAGTGAAGGTAGTTTGGGAGACGTCTGAAGATAGTGTTTTGAATATTATATTGGAAATGTGTGTTTGGGAGATGACTTTTGGAAAAGTTCTATGACATAGAAAATATCACAAATCTGGAAATGTGTTCAGAAAAAAAATGCAAAATAAATATTATCTTGTTCATATCTCATTATGAGCATTTTTATATAAAAATCATCTTATTACGATTTAAAATGAGAAACTTATATATTTTTAAAATTTGAGTTTGTTTAAAATAGAAAAGAGAAAATTTAATGTAAAATTAAAAATTTTAGGTCCAGATGACTTTTGTCCGAAAACGTTGACTCAACTCTCAAGCTGGCCCTGAATTCTCTATACTTTTCTTTGTATTTATTATTTTTCACTTCTAGTTCTAGTCCAATTTTCACGTTTGATGGAAATTATTGATAGGTCCATGAACTTGTGGCTTTAGGATCATTTATTCAGCGTAGTTGACCAAAACTTCAAAATAAAATTAATAACAACGACCACGACACTGATGATAATCCTGCTTATTTTCCACACAATTGGAAGGTGAAAATAATTCTAATCGTATATCATTGCAAGGGGTAGCTTTTGGTATATTTGGCACCGTATTTTTTTTCTTTTATTTTTTACTTTTAAAAAGAGAAATTGGAAATGACAAGATCTTCGTTAAATGGAATAGTTATATCCAACAACAAGAATCTTGGAAAGTAGATGGGAACGTCTTTTCCTCATTAAATTGGTTGCTCCATTTTTTTTTTTTTTTTTCAAATAATGGTGCCAAACCCAGAACGTTGCCAAGAAAAAGCAAAATTTTCACCGAGAGAATAGATGTATACAGACACTTTTTATTTCACACTGAATATTTAACACCGTGGAATCTCACTGTTTATATAATATTAGGAACACTAATTCTAATTTTAATTTTTTATACTAATTTTAATTTTTTTTTATTTGTTAATAAAGATGATCATATCAATTAAAAATTTAAAAGTATATTTTTCAATAAAAGATGATAAACTTGAAGCTGATACAAAAATTGAAAAGGGATAAAACAACGTAACGAAAAACACAAAGAATAAAATTTCAAATTCCTATTCGTACTCTATGGAAATTTCTATGAAAACACAGACGAGAATTTTTTTGAAAATACAAACGTAATGGCGTCACATCAAATGAACTTTTTAGTTCTTGTTTTTTTTGGGTGAATACATCAAATGAACATTATGGGATTCACCATACTGATTTGTGGTGCCTATGGACCTTAGGCGAAAGCCCTTTTTATATTTGTCATTAAAAAACAAAAAAAAAAACTCAGCATTGTTCTAATCTTAATTTTTTTTATACTAATTTTAAGTTATTTTTTTATTTATTAATAAAGATGATCACATCAATTAATAATTTAAAATATAATATGTCAATAAAAGATGACAAACTTGAAGCTGATACAAAAATTGAAAAGGGATAAAATAACGTAATGAAAAACACAAAGAATAAAATTTCAAATTCCTTTAGCCATTTTCACGTCTGCATCTGATTGTTTGTTGTTTGCAACTTTGCATTTAATAATACTGCTTGGAATTGTTGACAAGAGACCTTGGTACTTGTAGATGCTAGATATCTACTGTCAAATATTAACCGGAGTTAGTCAATATCGATAAATCAAAATGTATTGGGCCCCTGGAAATTGTCAATGAATTTCATAAAAACAACCCGATATGAAAATATTGAAATAAATGAAATCAGCATAGAATTAACGACACCACAATTTAGAGAGGTTCGCCCAACAAGTGCTACGTCCTCTGTGAATGATACTTCTTCACTGTATTTGGATGCTTTGAATACAAAAAGAACTGTAAATTTCGATAGGAGAAAAATATTATTCTGGAAAAGGATGCCTTTGAATTCGAAAGAAAGAGAGATCCTTTTGGTCAGGGGGGTCTTCCTCTATTTATAGAGGAAGATTGATGGGTCCGAACCCATGACTAATAGCAAACGGTTATTGCTTATTATTCGTGGGACACGTGTCATGGCATGGACTTGGCAGTTACCCGTATAAATCGCAGATAGTGGGCTTAGCGGTTACTCGTACGAGTCACAGATAAACATGTATTCGTCAGTTTTCATACAGACATGACACATCGTTATCCATTGTAGGTTCGATTGTAATAGGAGATACTAATTATGATTTGTATTATAAACGAGCGACGAACGGTAAGTAGGAAATAAGGCTTTGTCCTCATAATCCATCGTTCGTGGCTTATTTGAGATTCTATCAGCTGAGGATCATTTTTGATATGAACGTTCGATGTTCGATTATAAACGTTCGCAGATATCACAATGATTTAGAATCGTTGTATGGGTCTGGCCCATGTGTATGAACGATCAACGTTCGAGACCTGAACGGATCGACGAGTTGGGGCTGGCCCAACTATAATGATTCTCGAAATGAAAACGGGAGTTCGACGTTCGTCAGGAAAACTGTTAAAGCTAACGTTTTAAAGGGAAGACAAAGTCTAACCCCAATAGATAGCCCCCCAATCTATCGAGCGATGGATCCTCGATAAAGTGTTTGATTATACTCGACGAAATCGCATCAGTCATTGTTACATCAGATCAGGAAAATCTGAACAGACTGACGAATCACTTGATGGGAAATCTCGAGCCCAGTGAGAGATGAAATCTCTTTACACGTGGCGTGCATTGACTTGGCGTTCTGAAACGGCATTATGGTTCCTCTTGGAATTCGTACCATTATGGCACAGGTCTGAGCTGGCGTGCGCGAGATTTTAGGGCGTGCCACGATGCGACGTACGATCGTTTGAGTGGGAATTTGAAGGGTGTTGTTGCCCCAGCCGTTTGATCAAAAATTCCCTGGAAATCAGGATCGTTGTTACACAGCAAAGCTATATAACGATTCATACGATATCATTTCCTCTTTTATATTCATTCGGAGCACCAGAGAACCCAGAGCGTCCGAGAGGTTTCGAAGGGTCTTCAAATTTCAGGCAAGATTTCTCTGTTCTTTTCCTCCATTTTGAGTAATTTTGGTTCAGTAGATTTTCTTTTGCTTTGTTTTCGAGCCTTTCTGGCCATTCTTCTACATTTCTTTCGAGTAATATCTTGGTTTGAGGTTTCGGTGAGGTTTTTGAGAACTTTCTTCGGGGTTTTTCTTGGGTTTTTGAACTTTTGTTCTTCGTGTTCTTCCGAAACTTCAAGAGAGTTTTGAAACGGTAGGATATTAGATCTGAAAATTCTCCATCGTTCGCCCATGATTCAGTTTGTAAAACATGGATAAGGAGAAACAGATTATCGAAGACATAGAGATAGAGTGGACGAGCTCCGACTCTAGCAATGACAGCTCTGACGACGAGGAATGGGCATCAGCGGTTCATCAGTCGAAGACCGAGCATGAAATCGCGCAAGGTCGAAGGGGTGCTGAAACGAGCAATCAAGCATCGGAAAGGAATCAACCGGCGAGTACTTCAGAGACCGAAGCTTTGTCGATTCCCCCTATCGCCCGAATGACGAAACCACCACGTCGTCTAAGTACCGAATCTCTTCTTTGAACGTTGAACCCAAGATCAGTCTTGACAGAAGACGATCTGACAGAGATTCGAGGTCATTTTGGTTTCCCAAACGAAGTTCAGCTACGTCTCCCACTCGAAGGTGAACGAGCAGATACCGTTTCTGAAGGATGGATATGCATGTATACCATCTACTTCGAATGTGGTCTGAGGCTCCCAGTTCCTCCTCTTCTCATCGAGTGTATGCATCACTACCAGCTTGCCATTCCGCAGTTGATGCCGAACGGGATGAGAGTTTTCTTAGGTTTGATAGTATTGGCCGACGAGGCGAGCGTCGAGTTATCAGTGGACGATGTACTCGCAATCTACTATCCACAAGAAAACTTCAAAGACCGAGGACGATACTCGATGTATCTGAGGAAGAACAAACAAGTGGTCGGCGAAATGAAGAACGCCGATCGATACTGGCAGGACCATTACTTTTTCATGTTGGTAAATGAAAAGTCAATGGGAGGACTTGCCAATTCGTTTTTCCCATTATGGGGGGTTTCTTCGTCAGTATCGAGCATAGAGCATCGAACATATTATAAAGACATTTATACATGATTCTAATATCATTTTTGTTGTATTGCAGGTCAAGAATCGAAGAAACCGCCACCAAAAGCTCTGTTGTTCGAGGAGAAACTCGAACGTTTGCTCGCGCTCCCAAACAGAGAGTGGAACGAGATTCAAAATCCCAAACGTCTTCGATCGTCGAGCCTTTGGAAGAACTTCATTGAACTCCCAACAGGTATTCCTAAACGAGTTTCTTCCTGGGTAGATTGGTCGTTCGTGATCAGGGGAGCGTTGAAGAGACTCTTCGGTACTCCACTGTTCATCGAACCATTAACTGACGAGGAGGCTTTAATCGCAGAGTTCGCTTTGGATACAATGAACGTTGAATTTCCCTCCCCTAAAGATCTGCTCGCCAAGAGGAAGGCAACGAAAGAAGCTGCGAAGACGAAAGCCACTGCTGCTGCTGGGGCTGCTGAGAACTCTACAAAGCCCAACGAGCCAACGCCTTTGCCTGTGCTTGAATCTTCCCCTGAGCCTCCCGCTAAACAGCCGTCTCCAAGTCGAAAAAGAAAAGCCGTGGAGAAGGGCAAAAAGAAAGTTCCTGCAAAGAGGAACAAGAAATCCAAGGCTCCTTCTATTGAGAAAAAGGTCGAATCGACCATTTCTCCGAAAAGCAGCCTGGTGGATGTCGATCTGCAAGAGAACACAAGCCTTCTTGATGATCAAGAGGCGAGCGTCCACATCATGAAACAGCTCATTTCTCCAGTGGATGCCGATATTCTGAGAGAAGGTCGAATCCAGACGCATTTGGATAATATACTATGGAATAACTTGAAGGTACGTGTTTATGAACTAAAACATATACTTTATTTTTATTATCATTAAACTAATCCGTTGTGATGTTTCAGGCTAGTATTCAAACAATGGGACTCATCTATCGAACAACGGACAGAGTTCGCGAGCATAGGTTTACGATCGACAAACTCGAAGACCAAAATAAGCAGCTCGAGGAGAAAAACAAGCTGCTTGAGGATAAGGATAGACTGAGGGAAGAGAGGATGCTGAACATCGAACGCAAGTTCAACGATGTTAAATCGAGTGCGGATGGTTTAATGTCCGAGCTTCAGAGGGTTCTTGAGTCGGGAAAAGAGATGTTCGACATAATGTCGACCATGGTCGATAAGTACAACGCTGTGCAAGCGAAGAACCGGGCTCTGGAAGCTGACAAATCCGCGCTCGTTGTTCAGATCCAGGACGCATTCGAGAAGGCCACTCTCAAAGCCCGATATGACATACTCAAGGAGTATAGACAAGGGCTGCTCGTCGATGCTGATGTCGATGATGAGATCGAGCTCTATGAGTTCCCAATTGATGAAGATGGAACTTCATCATCTGTTCCTGATCCTCCTGTAGCCGAATCGGATGTTCCGATCGCTGAGCCTACAGCTGAATCAAATGCTCCGAACGTCGAGCTCGCGACTGGAGTATCTGAGCCTCAAGAACCGGAGAATTAATTTCTCCTTTGTAATTTTAATTTTTCTTTTCATTGAAACAATGAATTTTATTGTAAAAAATTTATTCCATTGAATTAATGAGAAGTTTTATTTGCACATTTATTGTCGTGTACAAATATGCAAAGTGTGATGTTAATTTTGTTGAATCGAACGTTAGCTAACGAATCCTTACAATGATCAATCTGCAAAGATTAATAACAATTATGGGATTATGAATCGTCGAGTATGTTCGGACGATAGTTAGATGTAGAATCGAATAGTAGTCGAACTTCAATGTTGTAGATAGCCAGAAACACATGATAGTGAATCGTTAGACCTGTTAATCCGAACGTTATCTGTTTAGGTGAACAGCGATCGAGCCGTTAATGATTGAAAATGTTGAATTCGCAACCAATGAAAACGCAACTGAAAGACATATTTTCTTTGTTAGAAAACATGTTTTTAATAATGGAATGTAGCTGGACTCGTTCAAACGTGACGAGCTGCCTACGTACCCAAAGTTTAGGGATCAAGCCATTCGTAGTTCTAAAACAGTTAAGTTTGAATTTTACTACTGAACTCGTATTCGCGGACACGAGCTGCCTACGTACCCAATGTTTAGGGATCAAGTCGAACGTAGTTCAGGAATAGCTCGTATATTTTGTAAGAGCAGTGTAGTTTTAAGGCATAGACCTACGGGTTTTATTGACGAACGCTCACCGTAATGGATCTAGCCTAAAATAAAGGCAAAGTTTAGAAGTCTTTCTGAAAAATACAAAAATTACATGTAATATTTACGGAGGTGATGAGCGTTCCAACTGCGTAGAACCTCTCTTCCATCAATCGTCTCCAGACGGTAAACCCCTGGTCGAATAACCTTCAAGATCCTGTAAGGACCCTCCCAATTTGCTCCCAATTTTCCTGCATTTGGCTCGACAGTGTTCTGGAATATTTTTCGAAGTACGAGATCCCCTTCGTTAAAAGTTCTCAGTCGAACTTTCGAATTGTAGTACTTCGCCACTGATTGCTGGTAGTTTGCCATGCGAATCAGGGCTCGATCTAGTTTTTCGTCAAGAACGTCCAGACTGTCATTGAGCAATTCTTGATTTTGACTTTCATGTTCAAAAGCCAATTCACGCCGGAGTGTAGGGACACCGATTTCTGCTGGGACAACAGCTTCAGCACCGAAGGTTAGTGAGAATGGGGATTCTCCATTCGCTCTTCGTGGGGTTGTTCTATACGCCCAAAGTACTCCATGAAGTTCGTCTGCCCATCGACCCTTTTGAGCTTCGAGCTTCTTCTTCAAATTCTGAACAATAGTCTTGTTGGTAGCTTCAGCTTGTCCGTTCCCTTGGGGATACTTCGGGGTTGAAAAGCTGAGCTCGATCTTCCATCCTTGACAGAATTTTCTGAAGTTACCCAAGATGAATTGGGATCCATTGTCAGTGACGATCTCCTGAGGCAAGCCGAATCTGCAAATGATGTTCTTCCAAATGAAGCCTTCGACGTCTGAATCTTTAATATCCGCAAACGCTTCTGCCTCAACCCACTTTGTGAAGTAATCAGTGAGTACGAGTAGATATTTGTGTTGGCCGCTCGCCCTTGGCAATGGATCCACTATATCCATTGAATATTTCATGAATGGATATGGTGATGCAACACTCGAAAGTCATTCGGATGGCTGGTGGAAAACGGGGGAATGCCTTTGGCATTTATCACACCGCTTGACAAAGTACTCGCTGTCTTGGAGCATGGTTGGCCAGTAGTAGCCTTGGCGCTTGACTTTGTTGCATAGAGATCGTCCCCCAGAATGGTTTCCGCATTCGCCTTCATGGATTTCTTTCAACACATAAATAGCTTCCTTGTTGTCGAGACATCGAACGTAGGGACCGCTAAACGAACGACGAAAGAGGACGTCATTGATCAGTGAAAATCTTGCGGCTTTAGTTCTGATCTTTCGTGCCTCTTGCTTGTCGTCTGGTAAAAGTCCCTTCTTCAAGTAAGCTATAATGGGCATTCGTCAGTCTTCTTTTACTTCGTCTGAAGTAATCGTGACTTCAACCTGAATACTGGGCTCTTCAATAAACCCAACTGGGATGCTTCGACGCATATGTGACTCGGACGTCGAACCGAACGCAGCCAAAGCATCTGCTTGTGCATTTGAGTTCCGTGGAACTTGCTGAATCTTGTATTCTTCAAAATGCTGAACAAGCGAATGAACAACGTTCAAATACGCTTCCATTCTTGTGTTCTTGGCTGTGTATTCTCCGAGTACTTGATTCACAATAAGTTGCGAATCACTATAGATGTTGAGTCGTCGAGCCCCCAGTGCTTTAACCAAGCGTAGCCCAGCGATCAATGCTTCGTATTCGGCTTCATTGTTCGAAGCGTTGAACCCTAGTCGGAACGACTGCTCGATTATTTCACCGTCTGGTGACTTACAAAATATTCCCACTCTAGATCCCTTCAAATTTGATGCTCCGTCCACCATGAGCGTCCATGAGCATTCTCCTTCGTTTTTCGTTGTGGAAGGAACAGGAGTGAGTTCAGCTACGAAGTCGGCAAGTGCTTGTGATTTCAAACTGGTTCTGACCCGGTATTCGATGTCAAATTCGCTCAACTCTACCGCCCATTTTGTCAGACGTCCAGATAAGTTTGGACTATGCAGAATGGCTCGTAGGGGATAGGTTGATAAAACGACGATCGAATGTGATTGAAAATATGGCATCAACTTCCTTGCAGCCGTTATCAAGTCAAGGGCCAACTTCTCAACTACCGGGTATCACGTCTCCGCATCAAGGAGCGACTTGCTGACATAGTAGACTGGTTGTTCGCCATTCGAGTCTCGAACTAGAACGGCACTTACAGCTTCTTCAGTTACGGCTAAGTACAAAAACAAACTCTCTCCGGTGAGTGGCTTGGCTAGAATAGGAGGGCTAGATAGATACTTTTTTAGTTCGTCAAAGGCTTGCTGGCAACGTCCGTTCCATACAAACTTCTTGTTCCCTTTAAGTAGCTTGAAAAAGGGTTGGCACTTGTCAGTTGAACGAGCGATGAATCTGTTTAGTGCTGCAATCCGACCAGTTAGCTTCTGAATCTCCCTCTTGTTTCTGGGAGACGACATGTTGATTATGACCCTTATCTGGTCCGGATTAGTTTCGATTCCTCGTTGCGTGACAATGTAGCCCAAGAATTTTCCAGATGTAACTCCAAACGAACATTTAGCGGGATTTAGACGCATGTTGTGCTGCCTAAGTACTGAAAAACACTCAGACAGATGCTCAATATGGTATGTAGCCTTTAACGACTTAACCAGCATGTCATCAATATACACCTCCATCGTTCGACCTAGCTGATCAGCGAACATCGCGTTAACAAGTCTCTGATATGTTGCGCCAGCGTTCTTTAGTCCAAATGGCATGACTTTATAGCAATAGATTCCCCTTTCTGTTATGAAAGCCGTCTTCTCTTGATCGTCGGGATGCATAAGGATTTGGTTATATCCTGAAAACGCGTCCATGAATGAGAGTAACTCATGGCCCGCTGTAGCATCGGCCAATCGATCAATATGAGGAAGGGGAAAACTATCCTTTGGGCAAGCTTTATTCAGGTCTGTGAAGTCGATGCAGACCCTCCATTTGCCATTTTTCTTCTTGACTATTACGACGTTCGCTAGCCACTCTGGATATTGCACCTCTTTGATAAATCCAGCCTCGATTAACTTCCGTACTTCATCGTTGATGATTTTATTGCGCTCGATTCCAAGTTTCTTTCGTTTCTGTTTGACAGGCTTGTGGCTTGGATCGACGTTGAGTCGATGTGTTGTCACTTCAGGATCAATACCTGGCATGTCTTTATGCGACCATGCAAAACAGTCTTGATTACTCTGGAGGAAACTTAGCAACTGTGCACGAACAGTGTCATCGAGCAGAGAGCCAACGTTGATGACTCGATCTGGCTGGGCTGGGTTTATCTGGATCTCATCTAGTTGTTCCACGTCCGGAAACACTTAATCGTTCGATTCTTTCCCCTCCTCTAATTGCTATAAACGATCAACCTGTTTCATCTACAGAGAATGGAGGTAGCAGGTTCGTGCGACCTCTTGGTTTCCCTTGATCTCCTTAACACCTCTCTTCGTTGGAAACCTGATTCTCTGATGATATGCGGATGGAACAGCCTTCATGGCGTGGATCCACGGCCTACCTAGTATGATGTTGTAGGCAGAGGGGCAATCTAAAACTAAAAAAGTGGTTAATTTGTTCTCTCCTGCTGCAAAAACAGGAAGTTTAATTTTGCCAACAGCAACGGTCGGCTCTCCGTTGAAGCCGGTCAATAAGGTTGTCGAGCTCTCGACGTCCAATTTTGATAATTCCATCTCTTTCAGGGTCGAGAGGAAAAGAACATCTGCTGAGCTCCCATTGTCCACGAGAATCCGACCGACTTCACAATTGGACACGTTAAGAGTCAAAACTAACGCATCATCGTGAGGTCTGCTGAGGCTCGTAGCCTCGCTGCTATGGAACGTGATCGAATGCTCGATCGGATCATCTGGGAGTGTCGCGGCGATCGGTTGGGTGGCTCTTCTTCGGTGTGTCTTGATTGAAGTTATAGTCTATCCATGTAAATTGAGCCCCCACAAATAACTCCAATAGTCTTGCGAACCGGCGGAGGTGAAGGTGTATCCTCGATCTGCTGTACGACTCTGCGTTCCTTGGACTCGTTGCCAAGTCCATAGGTTTCTTTTCCCTTCTCCGTAAGGAATTCTCGGAGATGGCCTTTCTTGAGAAGTTCTGCGACCTCTGCTCTCAGCGCCCTGCAATCAATGGTATGGTGGCCATGATCACTGTGAAATTCGCAGTACTTCGTCATATCCTTCGCAGGATTCTCTGGTAACTTTTTTAGCCATGTGACGAAGTCCTGGCACCTTAAATGAGCGACGAGCTCCGAAGGACTAATGCCGAGGGCGTACTTTGGTGGGGACAGTGGACGCTTGCGTTCACGCCTGGTCATTCGGTCTGTTCTGTTCTCCGCTCGTTGTGGAGCTCGTGTGCGTTCACGTTTGACCGCCTTCTCTCGTTCTTCGGGGACGCTCGACACTTCTTCTCTTGTTCGAGCCAGATCGCGATCAACTCACTCATTCTCCTCCTCCAGCTCAATGAATCCTTTTGCCCTGTGAAGGGCATCCTGAATTGTTGGAGGGTATCGAGTGCAGATCTCGTTTTTGAATAAGGATTTGTGTCTCAAACCCTTTTTCAACGCTTCTCTGGCCGTTCCATCGTCGAGCCCAGATATCTCTGATATTGCCTTACTGAAGCGCTTAATGTAAGCGCGAAGCGACTCATGCGGACCTTGTATCACACCCCATAGGTCCTTAGTCGTCTTCCCCGACTGAATGTGAACTGAGTAGCTACGCATGAATTCCAGCGAAAGCTCGTCGAACGAATCGATCGACTCTGGGGGTAGATTACAAAACCATCTTAAAGCTGCTCCTTTCAAGCTCTGCGCGAACAGCTTACACATCATGTCATCGAGCATTCCAGTGGGAATGTTCGTTGACTGAACAACATGTTTATACTGTAACAAATGGTCGTGAGGGTCCGACATTCCGTCGAATCTTGGGAAGGAGATGCTGCTGAATTTCGGAGTAATGGTGTCTATGATTCGCTTCGTTAGAGGCGTTTCTCTGACACCACGAGCTAGGTCGTCGAACTCCGGAGTGGATGTCGTAGCACGGTGAATCTGGGAGGAGAAGCGTTGCTCCATCTGGGCTTCCAACGTCCTCATCTCTTCGGACATGAAACTTCTCATCATATCCTCGACGTTCATTGTCCCTTGTGGAACAGGACCTTCAGGTGATTGTTGAACGTCGGGCGTCGAACGTCGAACTTGACTGGTGTTTCTTCTTGTATCAGATCCATGGACTGTTCGTTGCTGTGGTTGTCGTTGCTGTTGTTGTTGTTGAGTTCGTCCTTCATTCCCCGAAGTCGGGTATCCGGGTGTATGCAGTGGTTGCATTCGGGCTATGGGGCTGTATGGTGTGTTCCTCGTTTGTTGAGGATTGTACTGTGTCGCCTGCTGCCAGCCCCCAGCGCTCGCACCGGAGGAGTACCCGACATATGGGTTATAGTAGGAGTAAGCGGCTTGAGCGTTGATGGTGGTTAACTGGTTTATGAGAATCTGGTTCTCAGCGGTGATATTCTCCATTTGGCTCTGTTGAGCGCTGTATTTTTTAGAGAGATCTTCCACTAATCGCGTCAGGTTTGTGATATGGGAATTGGCCTCCGATGTAGAAGCCTCTTGTGGACGAACAGGACTTTCTTGGGAGAATTCCTCTTGATGATCTTGTTGTTCAGCCATCGTTGCTTTACAAATTCCGAGTGTAAAATGTCCAGGGGCCCCACGGTGGGCGCCAAACTGTAGATGCTAGATATCTACTATCAAATATTAACCGGAGTTAGTCAATATCGATAAATCAAAATGTATTGGGCCCCTGGAAATTGTGAATGAATTTCATAAAAACAACCCGATATGAAAATATTGAAATAAATGAAATCAGCATAGAATTAACGACACCACAATTTAGAGAGGTTCGCCCAACAAGTGCTACGTCCTCTGTGAATGATACTTCTTCACTGTATTTGGATGCTTTTGAATACAAAAAGAACTGTAAATTTCGATAGGAGAAAAATATTATTCTGGAAAAGGATGCCTTTGAATTCGAAAGAAAGAGAGATCCCTTTGGTCAGGGGGGTCTTCCTCTATTTATAGAGGAAGATTGATGGGTCCGAACCCATGACTGATAGCAAACGGTTATTGCTTATTATTCGTGGGACACGTGTCATGGCATGGACTTGGCAGTTACCCGTATAAATCGTAGATAGTGGGCTTAGCGGTTACTCGTACGAGTCACAGATAAACATGTATTCGTCAGTTTTCATACAGACATGACACATCGTTATCCATTGTAGGTTCGATTGTAATAGGAGATGCTCCTTATGATTTGTATTATAAACGAGCGACGAACGGTAAGTAGGAAATAAGGCTTTGTCCTCATAATCCATCGTTCGTGCCTTATTTGAGATTCTATCAGCTGAGGATCATTTTTGATATGAACGTTCGATGTTCGATTATAAACGTTCGCAGATATCACAATGATTTAGAATCATTGTATGGGTCTGGCCCATGTGTATGAACAATCAACATTCGAGACCTGAACGGATCGACGAGTTGGGGCTGGCCCAACTATAATGATTCCCGAAATGGAAACGGGAGTTCGACGTTCGTCAGGAAAACTGTTAAAGTTAACGTTTTAAAGGGAAGACGAAGTCTAACCCCAACAGTACTCACTCCGTGTAGCTGTGGATTATAATTTAACTCGTAAATGGACTGTTGTCCTTAAGTAATGTAGCTGCAGAATCATCTCCCTTTAAAGACTTGAATTCCAATTAAAATTTGCCGGTGAATTTACAACGGCTTCTTTCGAAACTTCACTCTGCCTTGCCTTGAGCCATGTGTCCCGATGGCAAACGACTTGCTTCATTAGCCCAAGAAATTCTAAGCACTACATATTTCATCATTAGCCATGTGTCCCACATTCACTTTGTTCCGATTTGGACAATCTATTTCATCTGCCTCTCATCATCGATTCTCTATAAAATGAAGACAATCCATTTTTGTTCAGGAACATTCTAAGCGCAAAATTAGAGAACACATGCAAGAAAGAAACGGACAAAAGTCCTTGAGGCTTAATCCACAAGAAGCTAATTTTTATGTCGTCTTAATCTGATGCTTTTCAACTCAGTACTCAATACTTAAACAAGCACGCATGAGATGCAAATATGGTATGTGTATACCTCTATCGACGAACCATTCCAGAACAAACTCTCCATCCTTCTCGGATGATGTTCATGTTTGAAGTTGAGACGCCAACTACGTCACTTTTATAATTCCCTTTGCAATGTCAGCGATCGACTTCCTTCCATAATCACCGCATTTGTGTCCCTTCCACGAAATAAATTTGACCATGAAAAAAAAAAAAAAAAAACCAAAGCAAGCCCGTTTTGATTTACAAGATAATCAACCTGCTAGGTCCCTTTTTTTTTTTTTCCTTTCTTATTTGACAATTTTTCAAATATTTAGCTTAAAGTTTGACAATGGATACACTAGGTCCTGTTCCTGCGGTTTGAAATGAGCTTTTGGCAATACGAATCTGACCAAAAAAAAAAAAACACAAATCAATGTACAAGATTATCACCCTGCTAGGTCCTTTTTTTTCCTTTCTTATTTGACACTTTTTCAAATATTTAGCTTAAAGTTTGACAAAGGATATACTAGTCCAAACTGTAAATTTGCTTATACTAACAATCAACTACAGAATTCCAGTCTCCTTTATGATTTAAGACAATAATTTGAGCTTCTGATAAAAATTGTGACATCTCCAGCGATCTTGGTCCCCACATCCTGTAGGCCAAGACTACATGACAGAGCAACAAACACAATTCGATTGAGTGATTCAAGTAGTGAAAAACAAATAACAAGTTCATAGCTCACTAATTTATACAGAGTTCAATAGATTGGTCAGTACTCATGTCGACAGAACAACATACCATTTTAATGTAGTTAGACCAACCATTTTAAATTCTAGCCTAAAACGAGTAATCCGAAATATATTTTTCGTGAAGAATTCTTGCTACCAACAGTTTAACCAGGCAGGAAAATATTTACTGCAAATTAGATGATAATCAAAATAGCGGAAGAACAATTTATATATATTTTAAGTACCTTGGTTAAGCTCGTTAGGTGGACAGAAATACCACAACAAAATTTAGTTAAATCGAGTCCTGAGCTCCCTAATCAATAGCGTAACCGCGAAGCAGAAGTGCAAAATTCGATTGACAATAAAACTTCTAGTTCGACCCAAAAAAGTTAATTGAAGTAGAAAGCAAATATGAATAAACTTAATGTGAGTTTTGGAATTTTCTGATATTTTATTCAATGCTTTACAAGGATATTTATACAAGAGGAACCATAAGAGGGACCTCTATAAACTAGGAAACTAAATCCTATAAAAGGGGAAACAATTACAAACGGAAACTAAAAGGAATTCCTAACAATCAGCTATACAAATAAATACAATACAGCTAATATACACCTAACTTTCCCTATATAATTCTACACTCCCCCTCAAGCTGGGCTGTATAAGCTTATCATGCCTAGCTTGGAACACAAGTCATGAAAGTTAGGACGATGAAGAGCTTTGGTGAGAATATCTGCAGTTTGAAGCTGAGTCGGAACATGATGAAGCGCGATGACCTCCTTTTCAACCTTCTCACTGATAAAATGCCTATCAATTTCAACATGTTTAGTCCTATCATGATGAACAGGATTCTTGGCAATGGCTATGGCTGACTAACTATCACTCTTCATATTGATAGGACCGTTATTCTGCACTCTTAGTTCTTCTAGCAATCGTTTTAACCACATTCCCTCACATATTCCATGGGCGAGAGATCGAAATTCAGCTTCTGCACTACTACGAGCCACAACAGATTGCTTCTTGCTTCGCCAAGTCACCATGTTTCCCCAAACAAATGAGCAATATCCAGAAGTAGATCTCCTGTCAGTTACTGATCCAGCCCAATCAGCATCTGTAAATACATCAATGGATCGAGTTGTAGTTCTCCCAAAGAATAATCCTTTTCCAGGATCATTTTTGAGATAACGAAGAATTCTGAAAACTGCTTCCAAGTGTTCTTCACACGGATTATTCATGAATTGACTGATCATGCTAACAGAAAACCCAATATCTGGTCGAGTGTGAGCTAAATATATGAGTTTTCCCACAAGGCGTTGATACATACCTCTATCCACTGTTGAGCTGCCTGTTCGAGCTCCCAATTTAACATTGGGATCCATAGGAGTGTTGACTGGTTTAATTGAGAAGCCATACCCGTCTCATTGAGAAGATCTAACACATACTTCCGCTGAGATACTGAGATTCCTTTGCTCGATCTAGCAACCTCCATTCCCAGAAAATACTTCAAATGGCCTAAATCCTTAATCTCGAATTCCCGTGACAATAGCTGCTTTAATTGATCCATTTCCTCCTCATAATTCCCTGTGAGAACAATGTCATCCACATATACTATAAGAGCAGTTATCTTGTCACCTGGAAAATGTTTGACAAACTGTGTATGATCAGCCTGGCATTGAGAATAGCCATTGTTCTTAAGAATGCCCGTGAATCTATCAAACCATGTCTGAGGAGACTGTTTTAGACCATATAAAGATTTCTTTAGTTTGCAGACTTTGTTGCTTGTAGTGTTGTCTTCAAAACCTGGCGGTATATCCATGTAGACTTCTTCCTTGAGATTCCCATTTAGAAAGGCATTCTTTACATCAAGCTAGAAGAGAGGCCAATCCATGTTGACAGCAATTGATAGGAGAAGCCTGATAGTGTTTAGCTTGGCAACTGGGGCAAATGTCTCCTAATAATCAATCTCCTAAGATTGAGTGTACCCCTTAGCAACTAATCGAGCTTTGAGTCTCTCTACATCTCCATCTGCCTTGTAGTTCACAGAGAAAATCCATTTACAACCAACAGTCTTCTTTCCTGGAGGGAGAGATGTGATGCTCAATGTCCCATTTTTCTCAAGGGCCCTGATTTCATCCAATGCCGCAGCCTTCCATTCTGGTATCCGAAGAGCTTCATGGATAGATGAGGGAATGTGAACTTGATCAATCTTTGAAACAAATGCTTTGAACTTAGGGGATAACCTGGCATATGACACATTTTTGTGAATCGGATGTTGAGTGCAAGATCTGACTCCCTTCCTTATTGCTATAGGAACATCCAAATCTGCAATATTATCAGCAGAAGAGGAAGGAGAAAGTACAGGAACATATATTTCCTTACCTCCTGAGTTTTCTTTGGAGTTTGTAACCAGGATAGATAATTGGTCATGCCGAGCTTGTTCATGCTGTACCTGTGGCTGAGGTTGGACTATGGAATGAGGTTGAGGCTGGGATGGAGCACGGTTTCTCCTGACATAAACCTACATTTCTTTGCATGTTTGGTTTTGTTCGGAGGGGGGTAAAGTAGGTGGTTCGGCTAAGGTACGGGGAGAAATAGGCAGCAGAGGTTCAAGGTTTGGTGACTCAAGGATAGGTTCAAGGTTTAGTGACTCAAGGATTGGAGGGATGGAAGGTTCAGCTCCTATAAGGCACATCATATCCCAATTCGGAGATTCTTGGCTATTCTCCCCCTGAATCATGGAATTGGAATAAAATGGTTGGTCCTCAAAGAAGGTGACATCCATGGAATGGAAAAACTTTTTGGTGCGAGGACAATAGCATTTATACCCCTTTTTGGCTAGAGAATACCCGAGAAAAATGCATTTAGTGGCTCGTGGGTCTAACTTACCTCGATGTGGAGAGTGAATATGAACAAAGGCGACACTACCAAAGATTTTTAGAGGAATATCAGTAAGGAGATGGGAGGACTTAGGAAAGGCTCCAAGGAAGGATTGACAGGGTGTTTGGAATTTCAAAACTCGAGAAGGCATCATATTTATGAGATAAGTGGAGGTAAGAATGGCTTCACCCCAAAACTGTTTCGGGACGTTGGAAGCAAATAGTAAAGAGCGAGCAACCTCAAGGAGATGGCGATTTTTCCTTTCAGCAATTCCATTTTGCTGTGGAGTATCAACACATGAACTTTGATGGATAATACCATGATTTTGAAAGTAGGAACCTAGGATGGAATTAAAGAAGTCTCGAGCGTTGTCGGATCTAAAAATCTGAAGATTGGTGTGGAATTGTGTCTTAATCATGGTATGGAAGTTTTTGAAGATTTGGGAGGTTTCAGATTTATCTTTCAGAAGGTATACCCAACTTAGACGGGTGTGATCATCAACAAATAGAAGAAACCATCTAGCCCCGGTGATGTTTGGAATACGTGAGGGACCCCATATGTCACTATAGATGAGAGAGAAAGGATGAGAAGGTGTATATGGACGAGATGGATAGGAAGTACGAGTGTGTTTGGATAATTGACATATATCACAATGAAAATCGTTTGCACTTTTATTAATGAATTGAAAGGGAAAAAGTTTTCTTTGATACATGAAATTTGGGTGACCAAGACGGTAGTGCCATTTCATGACTTCACTCTCTTTATTGGATAAGCTAGATAATAAAGACACACTATTACATGGACTCTTAGGATTGGAACTAGGTTTAGATGGAGATGCAGCTGAAGGTGTAGTATGAGGGAGCAGGTACAAGCCTTCACAAACTTTAGCATTGCCAATCGTCTTCCCCGATTCCAAGTCCTGAAAAACACAAGAAGTAGTAGAAAATTTAGTTATGCACTTTGATCCTTCTGTAAGTTTACTCACAGATAATAAATTGCAGTCAAGATTAGGCATAAATAAAACTAAGTGAAGGACAAGTGTAGGAGACAGATAGACGGTGCCAAATCCAGCAACTCTCGAACAAGAACCATCAGCAACTCGGACTGTAATTGATTTGTGACACGGTTCAAAGGAAGAAAGAAGGGCTTTGTTTCCAATCATGTGGTCGGATGCCCCAGAGTCAACAATCCATGAATTGGAGAAGGTTTTGAATGCACCAAAGGTCAAGGATAGTTTACCTCGAAAGACTGTATTCCCTGTTCCAACATTGGTATTGCCAGATTGAATTGTAGTGGCTTGAGCAAAGAGTTTCTGAAGAACATCAAGTTGATCTTGTGTAAAAGGTGTGACGCCCCGACTTCTCAAGCCGGGTCGACACCATACTACTTGTACTTAACTTGCTTAAAAATTTGAGAATACATTTTTTTTTTAAAACATATTCTCATAAGTTATCTTGTAGAGAAAACTTGTCACTCATATATACCAAACTGAAAATACCTTCTCGTGTCTTCGAATTCTTTACATATAACAAAACATCATTTACTTTTGTCATATTAACATATTTTCTGAAAATTGGATGCGGAAAATTATGCGTAGTGGTATCCCACACCGCCCTTCACCCGTCGCATCGTCCGCAAAGCCCATCACTTAAATTGCAGGCTTCTTACCTACAGTATGAAATATAAGAGTGAGCTTTCGCCCAGCAAGTATAAACATAATCTCACGAAATAATTCAAACATCTTAAAACATGTCCATCATCATGTAGCTTATGCATGAACCATTTATGATTGATTGAATGTCTTATGTTTCATTATAGACTCAATCCTTAACTTATCTTGTCTTAACATGTGGGCCCATAGTGTACGTACCGAAAGCGCGCAGCCTCCAGATAAAGCTAGGATTTGCAAGGCCCTAACAGTTCTGGGAATCATAACGTGACCCTCACGCATCAACGAGAGGTTAATATCACAATTGGTGTTAAACATGTATCCTCCACGATCACGGGAGGTTGGTACGACACCTTACTTGATTATCTTACCATGTGATTTAACATTAGTGAACATGCTTCATGATGTCACTATATCATATTCAAACTTAACATTTCCCATATCATGGCATTCTTGAAATCATGACATTTTTAAAACCATGACATTTTAGAAAACATGGCATAATATGTAACATGTCATAGCACATCATCGCATAGCATTACATAACATCATATAACATAGCATGTACATTTAAACATGTAATGTAACAAGTATAGTTTAACATAATATATATGAAAATAGTATTTACTATTTTCATACTGTAGGTGAGGTTCGATACTTGCCTGATTCGTTATATTCCCGGCTTTGTTGTTTCCACTCTGATCTCAATTGCAGGTTACTTCCTGCTATTAGAAAGAACATAGGATAAGGATCCTATAAAACGTTGGTAACCTTGGGTATTAAACCCGTATTAGATTATTCTTATTATCGAGCCTAAGTTTTAGTAACTCGGGTATCCTTCCCGGTTACCTTTCGTCATTGTCTTGTTAATATGTTTTGACTTTTAAAAATCCAATTTGGAAAATTGGCTAGAAAATCTTTTGTTTTACTTCAAAATTCGTGGTTTTCAAAATAAGACTTTATAAAAATTATTGAAGACTGAAAACTGCTTTTAAAACAGTTTTGATAGTCAAAACAGGAGTGTTGATGCAAAAATACAGTTTTTCTGCATGTTTTTAGAAAATCCTGTGCAGGAATTTCTTGCTTTCTGCACAGTTTTCATAGTTCAGGTTGTATTTAAAAATCCAGATTGATTTTGAAAAACTTGTCTTCATGAAAGTTCTTGCTCTTGAAAAATTCTAAAACTTTCGTGTTTTAAGAAAAACCCAGTTCTGCTTGGATTCTTGTCGGTTTTAATTTGAAACTTACTGGACGTGTAGACTAGGTCTGGGGAGATTAGCCTCGGATTTTTGTAAAAACAGAGGCCATTGGGGCCTCATTTTTCAAATCCGTTCACGCTGACCTCTAGAAAAAACTGTTCTGAACAACTTTTGTGTTTTAATTTTTTCCAAACTCGGTCTCTAAAGGCCTCAAAATCTGATTTTCCCGAGACTGGCCAATTTCTACCCGAAATGGCAGTTTTCGGTTTCGCTTTTTGTTTTACGTCCTAGACGTGGAATCTAGCTCGATCAGCCACCGCGGGAGCCCTAATACACACATGCAGCGGTTTTCTAACGTCCAATATTCACCATGCAAATTAAAATTCACATCATGCATTAACATATAAAACCTAATCATTCAAACAAACACCTATCATGCAAAAATGGAAACCACCAACCATACACCCTAACTTAAAACAAGCACACAACCTAAATTTCTTAGCTAGGGCAGGGAATTAATATGAGCTTATGCTCAATACAACCAATGCTTAAATACATTTAAATTTCTCGAAATGAAATTTAAATGAAAAGCTTAGGGATCCAAGGAATTATACCTCGATTTGGTTCACGGGTTTGGCTAGGATTTCTCGTTTTTCTCCTTGCCCCTTGTTCTAGCAAAACCGGCCCTATGGCTTGCTTGGCTCCAAACTTTTTCTCCACCACCCTTGCTCTAGATTTCCGGCCACACCAACTCACAAAATCCGGTCACATCCAAGTTTCCTTCTCCTCCCTTTCTCTTCCTTCCACAACCGGCCTTGAGCCAAAAATGGGTTTCAAAATATTTTTCAACTTTTCGGCTAGCTTTCCAACAATAAACCGACTAACACACTCTCTTTTCCACTTGATCTTGGCTCGAATTTCTTCCTTTCCCTCTCCCTCAAGTTCGGTTTTGGTGGGTAAAAATTTTGGCAAAGTTTGGTTGCTTTTCTCTAATTTTTTTTTTGAATTATGGCTTTACCTATTTATAGAGGTGGGGAAAGTCTTGAAAATTGGAATTTGACCCCAAAAAATCAAGAAATCACACAATGGGGGGTGTAGGTGGCCGGCCAAAGCCTTATGGAACAAGGAAAAATTGTTCTAGAACAAGACACTTGTCATCTAATGCTTGGTTCATGGAATTTTGATGTCATAATTCCAAATAAGGATGATGTCATAAATATGATATCATCCTAAGGCCTTGTTTGGCTCTTTTGCTATTGTACAGTCCATTTTTAAGTTAACACAGGTATTTCCAATACTGGGTTCACTTATACTCAGTATTGGTTTACCGAACTGCAGTCCAAAATTTATCTGTGTAAAAATGGACAGTATGAATTTTTCCTTATTTCTTAAAACCCTTCTGCTCTTTAATTCTACTTAATGTGCTTGTCTTTCTATGGTGGTTTTGAATCTTAAACATATTATTTTATCAGTAAAATCGGCCTATGTAGTATAATTCTATACTGCGGGCTATTTACTCTTACGGTCTTTTCTTAACTTTTTGGGGTCAATCTTTGGCTTTCTCGTCCACCATTGACTTTCTTGTCAACAGTTGACTTCCTTGCCAAGATTTGACTCCCGCGGTCAACAGTTGACTTTTTTTTTGGTCAACCGTCGACGTTTTTGGTCAAACTTTGACCAACATAAAAATTTTGGCAATTTTGTTCCTTTTTGCCTAAAAGGTCGTTTGCTTGACTAAGCAATCATTATTGAGTCTTATAAAATCATAAAACTCACAAAATATCATAAAAACCCTTAACCGGGCTCTTTCATCAATATCCTCAACGTACAGTTGAATTTTTTTTTTTTTTTACACAAAAATCATAACGATTGAAAAACTAGGTATTACAAAAGGAGCCGAAGTCACACTAGTGTCAGTAGCAGCCGTGTGTCCGCGAGATTCCCGTTCAGTTTGTCACCTATTTGGCTTCCAATCCGTGGGTTTACCATGAATTTTCCAGCAAGTGTCCATGACATGTCCAAGTTTCTGGCAGTGTTCACACCAAGGCCGGTTTTTCTTAGCCCGATTGTCATTCGAGTTTTGAGGAGGACCCCGAGAATTATAGGCCTGAGCAGGAGTGCCTTCGTCTTGGGAGTGGCAGTGAGAAACAAGGGCTGATCCGTCTGTAATTGGGAGAGGGTTAGACTGGCCGAGCATCACTTTCCTTAGGCTTTCTTCCCTACGCACTTCGGAGAACACTTCACATAGACTTGGGAGAGGTTTTGTAGCCAAAATCCTGCCCCTAACCTCATCAAGAGATTTATCTAATCCCATGAGAAACTTAAATATCCGTTTAGTTTCCACAATTTTTCGAAACTGGGCTGCATCTTCAGGGCACTTCTATTCATGAGAGTCAAAAAGGTCGATTTGCTGCCAAAGCCGAGTGAGATTAGAGAAATAGGTGGTGACCGAGCCTTCCCTTTGCCTCAATTCCTGTAGCCGAGTCTCCACATGGAAGAGTTCAGAGGTGTTTTCGCTGCTAGAGAACGTCTCACGTGCAGCCTCCCAAATTTCTTTGGCAGTCGTGTATAGTAGGAAGTTCTCTCCTATTTCAGTGGTCATGGAGTTAATAAGCCAAGATATTACCATATTATTTTCGGACCTCCAAGTCCTATATTGTGGATCGGTTTTTGCTGGGGTTTGAATGGTGCCGGTGAGGTAATCATCCTGACCTTTGCCACTGATGAACATCATGACGAATTGAGACCATTGAAGGTAATTGTGGCCATTAAGTATGTGGTTTGTTACAAGGAGGCTGTTTTCGGTATGGGTAGGAGGCATAACCGGCGTGGTGGAGGGTCCGAAGAAAGACGAAGTGGCTGAAGGTGATGAATGGTCGGATTCAGTCATGATGAGAAAAAGAGATGGCCGAGAGTATAGCTAACAGTTTGGCGACGGCAAGGCAAGGGCTTCTTGGAGTTGGCAGATTGGTTAGCTAGGGTTGGCTCTGATACCATGTGAGTTTTGGAATTTTCTGATATTTTATTCAATGCTTTACAAGGATATTTATACAAGAGGAATCATAAGAGGGACCTCTATAAACTAGGAAACTAAATCCTATAAAAGGGGAAACAATTGCAAACGGAAACTAAAAGGAATTCCTAACAATCAGCTATACAAATAAATACAATACAGCTAATATACACCTAACTTTCCCTATATAACTCTACACTTAATATTTGGGGCAGCAACACGACAAGTGAAACATTCACAATTTCTTTAGTCCTAACATATGCATTCAAATACATGTGTGTTTGCGTGTGTTTGTGTGTGTGAATAAATATATATGGGGGTCGTTTTATTTTGAAAACAGGACATTATTTACTGAAATAGGAACAAAACTAAAATGGGTGCATGTTAAAAGCAGAGTAATTAACTAAATAAGAAAAAATTGGTTTCAAATTGACTTGTTTCAGTCTTTAATTATAATAGATAAGATGTAAGCAAGTAAAAATACCTGGATTAGAAAGTTTGAGAAGCCCATATCGTTTCAGATCCCTTTGTTTCTTTCATATTTTTATGCCATTGATTTTATAGTGGGGATGTGTTGAATCTTTGGGCCAATCTTGCCCTGGTTCCCCAGTTTCTTCATAGTAACTGATGTGTAAATATTGAAGGGAGGTGAGATGCTGAAAGCCTTTTCCACTTAGTGCTTTAAAGTTTCTAAATTCCAAGATCTCAAGAGAAGTCAAAGCAGATGGAAACAGTCATTCGTTAGGGAATGAATTCACTAGCACTTCTTCACATTCGGTGAGCCATAAAGCTTCGAAGATGGGAGAGTCTTTGGAGATTCCAGTTCCTGCAGTTTGCAATGAGCTTTCGGAGATATAAAATTTGAAGACGTTTCAAATTAGGAGAGGGCAAGCCCATTTCTGAAAACGACTCCACTTTCTCAATGGACTCCAGGGTGGGATATGCATTGTCAATCTCTTGAATTATTGGAATACATTCACCATTTCTTCGCACTTCTCAATTTCAATACTTTCCAAGGATGGAAGACAACTAGCAGGTAATCCCACATTTAGTTTGTCACAATTTGTAAAATAAATGTGCTTGAGACAAGGGAAAATCCCGCCTTCTTGGTTAGCTCCTGTGGGCCACCTCTCCAGTGCATACATATATCCCATGGATAGCCTTTCTAAGAATGGTAATGGCTTAGTCAATGAAGAACCATTGCACTCATTTTGTATCCCTGACACACACATTTCAGTAATATCAAGCTCTTTCAGGGAACGAGTTGCCCAAGTGGTGGCAACAAGCAACAGTTTGGACAATCTTGTCACCAACTGACTGATTTGCCACCCAATCAGGGAATATTGTACCTCTGTACGTAACCTTCGATTCTGGGTTTTTTTTAGCTTCCTATGGGGTTCAAGTGCATTAAGTACTTCCATTTCTTTGGATGTATCTTCAATTTCACTTCGCTTCCATTCCAATAGTAAGATACTCATTATTCTTCAAATCAGCTTCAAAAGCATATATCCCCAACATCCACCACATTTTCTAGTCCGGAAATACGAAGCCCACCACCCAAAAGCTGCAATGCTCCTAACTCTTTGATCCTAGATCCATTGTTTTCGCTCAAAACAAAATCACTTAAAGCCTGGAGATTCGTCAACTTGCATATCTGTGGCGGCATCTCTTTTAAAGCCGTGCCTTTGATCACAAGATGACGCAAGCTGATTAAACTGCATGTGTTGGCTGGCAATTGTTAAAGTTTTCCACAACTTGACAACAGCAACGTCTGATGCAAATTATATAGTGTACAAACCGAACTTGGTAGTTCTTTGAGATGGGTATTAGCCAAATTCAAATACCTTTGGTCATGTTTGATTGAATAAATATAAATCCTCTCGTTTATCATGCATGTTCAACATATAGAAGCGGCAAAATAGCCTTTGGTCTAGAATCGCATGTACAAAATTACAATTTAAAATTGCCAGCTACAATAATTTCAAACAAAATTGATTGAATTTATATCGTGATTCAAATAGGAAGGTATACGTAAGAGAGAATAATTTGGACCTTTTCTGAGAAACGTGGGTGGAAAAAGCTCATGAGTAATTGTTGCAATACTGAAAATTTTTTGCTTGCCGTTTTTCAGATTCGAATTATGTTTGTAGTTGTTAATGTTACTCTGAGTTTGTTTCCTTTATATCGATTGTCGTCATTTAAACCTTCATGACGTTTATCTAGATTGTTGTTGCCGTTGTTTTCTGTTGTCTTCAAGTGATCATATCTATCGTCGTTTTAGTTTCATTTATTTATTCAGTCGTTGTCGTTTTTTAAATTACTGTCGTTTTCGGTGGATTGTCGTCCGAATTCTAGTTGCGTCTTTTTTACTGCATATTTCCTGCGAGAAATTACCATGTATGTTGGCAAGTTTCACTGGACATTCCCAGCCCAAGCATTCATAACGACTCTTGATTAACTGTTAATTGTGTAATCCTAAATTTCACAACCTTTTCATTTTTTTTTTTTTTTGCTCAAACTCAGAATTCCAATTCTTGAATAGTAGACATTTGCTATTCTATAAATTCTTACCTATACTTATGCCTCTTCCGAATGCCCTTTTATGTATCTATTCAGAGACGCAATTTTAAATATGTTGTTCCCATTTTTCTGTCTCCTTATCCATATATTCTTCACTTTTTTTTGGTCCTATATCATATGATCTAAATTAAATAACCGATGCCGTAAATAATAGCTAAATTCTAATTATACTTGAACAATTCACTAAAGTATGAAAAATTAACGGGAGGGACAAACAATAAGACCAAAAAAAAAAAAAAGGGACAACATATCTAAACTGTTGTCTTACGTGTTTCTAAGAGAAGAGTTTAGATAATTGATCTATTAATTGTATTAAAGATACTTAACAAAGCTGTAGCTCAATTTTGAGCGATGTCAACTCTAGTAATTCAACTTATGTGGTGCTAAAAATCTATTCCCTAGTAGTTCTATGAGCAAATCGAAAGGAAATTACTGCTTGTCCTATGTCCCATGACATACTGCAGATGTCGTAAGATCATTACGTATTTACGTTGATACTATAATTCAACCCCCTCACGAGCTAGCAGCTATAAACTCTTTCAGTTGGCCCTTGCGAACAGCTTGATACACTATCTCCCTTCAACCCCTTGAGCGAAATGCGGCAAAAGAAAGGAAAATCCATGGACCGACCCCCATTGTCTCCACCCCGTAGGAACTACGAGATCACCCACTACTACAGAATGTGGATACCATGACGGAACTTCCACGACTATTTTTTAAAAACTGTCGTGGAAACTGAGGCAAAAACACGGAACAAAAAGCGGTCTCCAAAAACCGTCGTAGAAATTTAGATTTCCACGACAGTTGTTTAAACCCGTCGTGGAATCATGTATTTCCACGACGGTCTATATGAACCGTCGTGTAAGTCTTCCTTCCACGACGGTTTTGGGAAACCATTGTGGAAGTCTCGGGTCTTACACGACGGTTTTATACAACCGTCGTGGTAGTCTCGGGGATTACACGATGGTTGTCTAAAAACCATCGTGTAAGTGTCGACTTCCATGATGGTTTCCCGAAAATCGTCGTGGAAACAGCATCCTTTATTACAGTCAAATCAGATCGAGTTGCCATGTTATTTCCACATCGATACAGCTGCTACCGTAAACCAAAATCAGATCATATCGCTATGACAACAATTCCATACACCGCTGCTGGACGCCACCCACCGCTATCTACTAGTCTCCCATCATTCTTGTAAGTCATGATGACATAAATTAACTCAACTTTTTGTTATTTTCCTCTGTATTAATTTTTTATTTATGAACCCAGAATATATTAATTTTAATTTGTAATTTTTTGGATTGCTTTTAATATGTTAAATACTGCAAAGTATTTAATTAATTAAGTGATCTCACGATCAATGTATTTTTTGGTTTGGTTTTTTTTAGTTTGGTTTTTTAATTAGTTTGGATTTTTTAGTTAAATCCTAAATCAATGTATTTATAAATCCTATATATTACGATGTATTTTTAGTTTGTTTTTTTAGTTAAATAATCCGGGCCGGTTTTTATAATTGTATTTTTAGTTTTGTTATGTTTTTTAGATTTTTAATTTAGTAAATATATTGTTGATTTAATTAATGCATGTGCCGGGAGTCTTTATATATAACTAGCTAATTAAGTGCATGCAAATGATATTCATGTCAAAAATTTAAAAATATGTACACCTTGACTTTGAGAACTTTTATTTATTGATTTAGGATTGGTGGGTAAATCATGGATAGAAAATGAATGTGGTTTGTTAGATTGTCTAAAGCATATGAAAATGGTGTCGAAGAATTTTTGTCATTTGCCAAAGCTCATACAGAAGATGATAAGATTCGGTGTCCGTGTCAAGTTTGTGGTAGTCATAGATCCCATTCCATTGATGATGTTCGAGGGCATTTGTGCACTTATGGGATTATTTATTCTTACCAAACATGGTATTTACATGGCGAAGATTTTGTCGGTATTAAGTATACATCGACGAGTACTAAAGATAAAAAACCTATTGTAGAGGAAGACGTTAGTGATAATATGTACAATATGATAAATGATTTGGAAGAAAACTTTGTACACCGTCCGGAGTTATTTGAGAAAATAATTAATGATGCCGAAACGCCCTTGTATGTCGGGTGTACAAAATATACAAACTTAGGGGCATTTGTTAAATTATGGAATATGAAAGCGTCGGGAGGGTGGATAAATTCTAGTTTCACAACTCTTTTAGCTTTTCTAAAAGATGTTCTACCGGAGGATAACAAAGTGCTACCTAGTATGTACGAGGCGAAAAAGACGTTGAGCAAGTTGGGAATGGAATACGAAAAGATACATGTTTGTCCAAATGATTGCGTCATTTACCAGAAAGAATATGAAGATTTAGATGAATGTCCGGTTTGTAATGAGTCAAGATGGAAGAAGGGCAAGATGCCATCGAATGGTAGTAAAATAGTGCCGGTGAATGTGTTATGGTACATTCCACCAGCTCCACGTTTCCGTGGTTTATTCCGTAATGCACAATATGCTAAGAGTTTGATATGGCATCATGATAAACGTGTTGATGATGGCAAGCTTATGCATCCAACCGACGCATCGCAATGGAAGACCTTTGATGACAATCATCCAGATTTTAGTGCAGAACTAAGGAATTTACATCTCGATTTGTCGATTGATCGAATGAACCCGCATAGTAACATGAGTAGTCGGCATAGTACCTGATCAGTTATACTTGTCAACTACAATATCCCTCCAGACGTTTGTATGAAGTGGAAGTTCTTGATGTTGATATTATTGATCTCATGCCCTCAACAACTGTGGAATGACATTGATGTTTACTTCGCACCATTAATCGATGACCTAAAAAGGTTGTGGGATGATGGTTTACAAGTAAAAGATTCTTACCGTCAAGATACGTTCAATCTTCGTGCAATATTGATTTAGTCAATTAATGACTTTCCTACACTTGGCAGCCTATCTGATTATCCTGTGAAGAGTTCTATAGGTTGTCCCATTTGTATGAAGGAAACATCTTCCATCCGGTTGAAAAACGGTAGGAAAAACGTTTACCTTGGTCACAGGAGGTTCTTGCCAAAAAATCATTGATATCGCAAACAGAAGAAGGCTTTTGATAGCAATACTGAAGAAAGAACTGTTCCTCAGATTTTGACTGGCGAAGATGTATTTGGGATGGTTAAAGATGTCAAGGTAGTTTTGGGAAAGAGAAAACATAAGGATCCAGTTGTCGATGGGCCTTGGAAGAAGAAGTCAATATTCTATGAACTTCCATATTGGAAGTCAATTTACGTTCGTCATTGCTTAGATGTTATGCATATTGATAAAAACATATGTGAATCGATAGTGGGCACGTTGCTTGACATTCCGAATAAGACTAAAGATGGTGAAAAGGCACGGTTGGACCTTAAAGAGATGAAGATTAGACCGAATTTGCTCCCCAAGAAAAGATCGAACGGCACTTACTTACCACCGGCGAAGCACACATTATCTAGACACAAAAAGAGAAAGCTTTGTGAATGGCTTGCTTCCGTGAAAGTGCCAAGTGGGTACTCTTCCAACTTCAAAAGATTGGTTTCGATGAAAGATTTGCGGCTTGTTGGAATGAAAACACATGATTGTCATATCTTGATGTAATAATTATTACCTCTTGCTTTGCAGGGAGTTTTAACAAAAGATGTGAGATACTCAATTACAAAGTTATGCTCATTTTTCAATTCAATATGCTCCAGGGTAATTGATCCAATGATGCTAGATTCGCTACAATCGGAATTGGTTATGACATTGTGCCTGCTTGAGTAGTATTTTCCACCAGCTTTTTTTGATATAATGATCCATCTATGAGTGCACTTAGTTCGAGAAGTTAAGTTATGTGGCCGGTATATTTGAGGTGGATGTATCCTTTTGAAAGGTACATGAAGGTTTTGAAGGGATATGTGAAGAACCGAAATAGGCCGGAGGGTTATATAGTGGAAAAC
The DNA here is from genome assembly GCA_025413025.1 of Ficus hispida. Classification (NCBI taxonomy): domain Eukaryota; kingdom Viridiplantae; phylum Streptophyta; class Magnoliopsida; order Rosales; family Moraceae; genus Ficus; species Ficus hispida. The sequence continues at coordinate 23,752,903 of CM046362.1, read as the reverse complement.
TACATATCCAAGGAATCTACTGCATTTTGCTCTGAGTATTTGTCCAACGCGGACCCAATAGGGTTGCCAACGAGCAGGCTATTTACGTCGAAAGGACTATCCATGCCCGTTCATTTACCAGTAAATCAAGATGAATGGGAAAAAGCTTGTTTGTATGTTTTGCACAATGCTAAGGAAATGGAGCCTTTCTTTCAAGTTCATATGGCGGAATTAAGAGCTGCGAATCCAAGAAAAGGAAGAAGTGAGAAGTGGTTTCAAGATGAGTAGAATCAGACATTTCGGGAGTGGATAAGAAAATATTTGCATACAAAGCTTGGCATTTCACAAGACGTAATGAAGCTATCCAGAGGTCCGTCATCGATAGTCACAAGATATACATCGTATTTGGTGAATGGCTACTCTTTCTACACTCAAGAAAGAGATGAGAAGCATCCCGTACAGAATAGTGGTCTTACCCTTTGGGCCGAATCTATGCATATTTCATCCGTAAAGGACAAGAATCCGGTATATAGTTCCATGAATTACTTTGGGTTCATTGAAGATATTTGGGAACTTGATTATTGCGGCTTGCGAATAGCACTCTTTAAATGCAAGTGGGCTGATAATAATTATGTTAAGGTTGATAGTGACGGCATGACAGTAGTAGACTTTAGGCGATTGGGAAATAAAAATGATCCTTTCATCATGGCGTCACAAGCGATACAAGTATTTTATACAACGGATCCTGTAAATTTAGAGTTATCTTTGGTTGTGTCAATGAAGCCAAGAATAATCCGGGATGGCCAAGAAGATATTGAAGATTGCACCGACATTCCATCATTTACAAAGGGTTTACCACCGGTGGAGGAGATTGATGATTTTGATGATGACGTTTCACACTTACTTCGATTGGACGTCGAGTGGACACGTGTCGAGAAGTCCAAAAAAAGAAGAAAAAAAATTCTTAGCAAAAGATTTTACGTTTCTTACGTTGTAAATATTTTGATACGGGTTTTTAATTACACACATTATATTAGAAATATATGGGAATTATTTATACATGCAAATATGTATGGAAGCATATAACAACAGGCGTTAATGATTACATAACTCTCAGGTTTGGCCGCTTAAGGGATTATAGTAACAATTTTTAAAACAAATTTTGTATATTTGAAACCTACCACGACGGTTATCCTAAAAGACCGTCGTGGTATATAATATACCACAATGGTTTTTTTCGAGGCCTGTTGTGATAGGTTGCGGAACACTAAGCCTACCACAACAGTCTTCTAAGAAGACCGTCATGGTAGGCAGTGACACTAAGCCTACTACGACAGTTTTATAAGAAGACCATCATGGTAGGATTCACAATGGTGACACTACCCTGAACTCTACCACGACGGTTTTCCTAGATGACCGTCGTGGTAGGCCATGGATATACTACGTCTACCACAACGGTCTTCTAGGATGACCGTCGTAGTAGAATTCATAGGGGGTGGAAATACCCTCAAATCTACTACGATGGTTTTCTTAAAAGACCGTCGTGGAAATACCGTCGTGGTAGGTTTCGAGTAAGTGAGAATACCAGTTTCATCTACCACGATGGTTTTCTTTGATGACTGTCGTGGTAGAGTAACATGAAGTCTACCACGACAGTCTTCTTGGAAGACCGTCGTGGTAGGCTTCGTAGTCCTGAAGTCTACCACGACGGTTTTTTAAAGACCGTCGTGGTAGGTATAAGGTGGCAACTATTGAAATTTTTGGAAATTGGTTAAATTTTTCCTGCATTTAATAAACCCCAAAAAAACACAATTTTTCCCAACCCATTTCATTCGGCGCCTCAGTCACTTTTTCACTCCCTACTACACACTCAAGCTTGCCCAAAAAAAAAATCCTCCATCCAAATCTCTCTCGCCCCTCCCTAGTTCCCTTTTAAAATCATCAAAAACTCCCCTATCTCACTCAAAATCCGACGGCATCCTCCACCAACGACGTAATTTTTTGAACATTTCCCAGTATCTCTCGCCGCCCATAACCGGTGTTGTCCCAAATTTGATACCACTCTGCCCATACCCACACTCCACACGCCAGCAAGTTGTACTCTATATTGCTTGGGTAAAGCAGGAATTTGGATAATTTCCGTCAGTTACATCGTATTTTGTTGATTGTGGTTATCCAAAATTAATATTTGGTCCCCGAAATGGGTAAAAGCCATCACAAACCTAATAGAGGTCCTTGTTATTGCTTGTGTTAGTCATTTAGATTAATTTTAAATAATTGGGTAAGGCTTGGATTTCATAAGAAGTGTTGCTGTTTTGACTTAATTATTTGCATATTACATGTTTGATTAAATGCCTCTTTATATGATATTTAGTTTTAGATTGAATAAAACTGGTTGGTTAAGGCTCGGATTTGGGCATTTTCTGGATAAAAAATCAAGATTTTGTGTGTTAAATATTTGTATATATATTTCATGTTCGATTAAATACCTCTTTGTGTGATATTTAGTTTTAGATTGAATTAAATTGGTTGGGTAAGGCTCGGATTTGGACATTTTCCGGATAAAAAGTCAAGATTTTGGGTGTTAAATGTTTGTATATTAATGTGTTTTTGATGCCAAGGCCTTTGTAATGATTTAATGGCATTCAGGTTTTGTTTATAACGGTTCGCGTTATGTTGTTATTTTAGATTGATTTACAATGTCAAACTCTCACGAGGAGGATTTGTCAACCCAAACTCAAGTTGGAAAACCACGACGAACCAACTCACCAAGATTCAATGCTGACAAAGATGGAAAACGAAGAGCAACTCTCCTTAAACGAATGCACGTTGTTAGGACGAGGGGAGAACGAATTCAAGTTTCATTTGACTCGAAAGGGTAACCAATAGGCAAAGAGGTGATGAATTACAGAGTTGGATTGGAGTGCTTGTTCGAGAGCACATTCCAATTTGGATTGCTGACTTCAAAAGTGTTGATTTAGAACTGAGGAAAGAACAAGTATGGTTGGAAGTTGTAACTTCATTCACTATTGACGAACCGAACAGAAAACAAGTTTTGAAGTCCTGTGAGGAGTCATCTAAATGTTTTAGATATGATCTTTACCAAGCCTTTGTTAGGGATCATATTGATGAAGAAACTGTTTGGCAACGACCGGCTAAAATGGTTCAAAGTTACCCAACCATCAGCCAGGACGATTGGGAAAGGTTTATTACCTATCGACGGATGGCCGATTTCAAGAGGCTATCCCAACAAGGAAGTGAGATAAGGAAAAAGAGCAAATACGGATCTACTACAGGCCGAGACGGATATAGGAAATGTGATCAAGAAAACTACGTTAATTAATTGGTCAAAAAGCTTCAAGTCTATTTAAATTTATTGACATTACGTGTTTTATTTATGTTTACTGACTTTAATTACTAAATTGTAGTTCGAGAAGATCGGGGAATATGCTGCCCGACATTTTATTTGGCAGGACACGCGGCTCAAACCCAATGGAGAGTATAATAATCCATCGATTAAAATTATTGGCGAAACAATAGTAAGTCTACGGATCCTATTTCAAATATAGAGTAAGATTGTCTCCATTATATTTACGGGCTCAATCACATATTGTGTAATTGTTATATGATGATTTAACACAACAAGAGGCACAAGGAAGTTTCGAATCCGTGGGTACAGTGGACATTTTGACCAAGTCTTTGGGCAATGCCGAGTATTTTGGTTGTCTTCGTGGGCAATCCAAATTTGTCAAGCAGGCACAATACTTCAATGCCATGAATATTTCAAGGGAGAATACTGAAGTCTCCTATATAAAACAATAGTTGGCTACATTAGAAAGAACGGTGCAGGAACTTTGTGCGAAGTACAGTATCAACCGTGAGATGATGGCTGAGGAGGCAACCGTACCTACTGTTGATCAACACAATAGTTTGAAGGCTATTTGCACCCTCAATGAGAAAGAAGCTGATACGTCGGATCAGTAGCCCATGCCTAATGCAAGTAAGGAATGCCAGCTTTTCTTGACTGATGTAATTAAAGGTAGAGATGTTCTGGTTGCAACAAGCAGGGCATACATGGAATGTGTTCCAACCGACACAGTCCATGGGATTCCTTTAGGTGATGGGAATGTGCAAGTGACAATTAGTGTCCCAAAATTAAAACATACCCTCCTTCTGATTCCGACGGATGAAGCCACATATATTGAAGAGGCTATCGGGGGGTTTGTTGCTTGGTCAAAAAAATTAGTCGTCCTTCAAACCAGTTTAAGCCAGGCCAGTCGAGGTCCCAATCAAGCTCCCGAACCTACTGCAAAGGGAACCAAACGAATGAAAAAGAGAGCCGGGAGGAAGAGACTACAGTCATAACCGGAGGTACAACAACAAACGGGTAAAGAAGTACTGACATTTGACTTTAGTGAAATTCCCGCTGAAATGAGACCGCTGGCTTACTATGCACAAAGTTCCTTGAGTGACGGTACCCAGATTGCGTGTCCACAATAACAGTCCGTCAACGGCGATGACATGCCCATATATATTGGGTATGAAGATGTATACCATTTCATAACCTTTAAAGAAATCAGTGCAAGCAGTATAATGATTTACATCAGGTAATGGTTTTCCTTAAACAATACTTATTGTTCCAATTAGCTTGAAAGATACATATATATGTTGATTTTAGGGAAATAAGTTTGACTTAATTATTTTGTAGCTACCTAGCGTATTGTTGTGCAAGAGCAGGAATGGATTAGCGTTTCGAGTTTATTTCTCTATTCCTTATCTCACCAGTGCAACAGAATTTAGATCGCGTAGCCTACATTCGAGAGAGAGCCGACAATATCATCCGGATCATAACAAATGTACCAAGGGGAAGGCTTGTTCTCATGCCATATAACAGCAGTTAACATTGGATATTTGCTGTTATTAATCCATGGGATGACTCGGTCCTTTATTTTAATCCTCTTGGAAACGATTCGGGTGAAGATTTTCAACAGCTAATTATATTGTAAGTATTCTTTGATGTTCATAATAATGATTTGACATTCCATAATTGTTATTCTGGATGTATTGATATTTGTTAAATTGTTAGGGCACTAAACGATTGGAAATTACTGGTGGGTCGAGGAATAACAAAGCAACGTAAGTGCCAGACATTGATTCAGATTGCTCGATATCCTATACAACAAGGAACTGTGCATGCGGGAAATAACGTTGACCGTCAGTGGACTTGCCTTACTTCGAAACTAGACTTCTTATACTGAAGCTGAATTGAATTTGGTTAGGTAAGAGTGGACTACATATGTCATACACTTCATACAATATTGACGGAAAGCAAAGCATGAAGTTAAATTTTGTATAGCTGCAATATTAATTATTGTTGTACATTGTGACATTTTATTTGCCATATCAGTTTTGTTATTATTTTATTCTTGGCTGTGTAATTTTTTCTTGTTATGAATGAATGAACTGGTATTTAATTGAACGAATTGGTATTTTTTTTGTTTACGTGAAAATATACCACGACGATTTTCAACAGAAATAGTCATGGAAGTACGTCTACCACAACAGTTCGTGGATGCACTGTCGTGGTACGTCACCTACTACGACAATGGCAAATAGAAACCGTCGTGGTAGGCTAATATACCACGACGGTCTCAACTTTACATAGAGCCGCCGTCGTGGTAAGGAGAACTGCCACGATGGTGGCTTATATAAACTGTCGTGGTACATCGGTCTACGACGACGGTTTTTATCGAGTCACCGTCGTGGTACGTAACATAACACGACAGTGGCATATAAAAACTATCGTGGTATACTTACATACCACGACGGTTTCAACTTTACATAGAGTCACCATCGTGGTAAGTTAAAATACCACGACGGTGGCTTATATAAACCGTCGTGGTACGTCGATCTACCACGACGGTGGTGATTCTAAACCGTTGTGGTATGGTTACGTACCACGACAGTTTCCCATAAAAACCATCGTGTTAGATGCACTTCCACGACGGTTTTGTTTATGGTGAACCGTCGTGGTATGTTGCTAAATATCAATTTTTTGGCCTTATTTTACCTATTCCACGATGGGGAAAAAACCATCATCGAAGCTGAAAAGATTCCATGACTCTGGATTCTACGACGGTTAGAGAACCATCATAGAAATATTACCACGATGGTTAAAAACTGTCGTGGTATCGACATTCTGTAGTAGTGACCCCAAGGATGCCTTCGGCATCCAGAGGTCGTAGAACAACCACAGAACCCTATTCAATAAGTGGAATGCTTTAGCTGTCCACTTTCAGGTTGGGCAGTAAGGGTCGGAGAAGGGCAATCACTCATTCAAGAGTACTAACTAAGTAAAACCTCAGCGTTAATGATTACAACTAAATATAAATAACAACAAATAGTCTTTATTATCGCAAGGAAAAGATCTTAAAATTTATAATCTTGTCATAGGACTCTGAAATCTTTGGCTTAGTCTAGTTCAAGTGATCTTGCAACCTCTATAAATTGATGAGTGAAAACTCAACAAATATACCATATATATATATATATATATGTATGTATGTATGTATGTATTGCCACACTAAAAATACTTCCTTTTAACTTATGACTCTCTGATGTGATGTTAATCTCATACAACCATTACTACAAAAGTTGGATTATACGACGGAGATTACACGATGGTTTTGTGAAACCGTCATGTAAATGGAGAATTAGACAACTATTGAACCAAAACCATTGTATAATCTTAAGATTGCACAACGGTCTCAGTCACCATCGTGCAATCATCGGATTACACAATGGTTCTTTGAGAACCGTCATATAATCTCTAGGATTATACGACGGTTCCAAGGAACTATCGTGTAATCCTTTTGAGCTCAAGGGATTACACGACGGTTCCTTAGAACCGTTGTGTAATCATGATATTACACGACAGTTCTTTGAGAACTGTCGTGTAATCCCTTGAGCTTGGGGGATTACACGACGGTTCCAAGGAACCGTCGTGCAATCCTCCGAAATTTTTAAAATTTTAAAATTTTCAAATTTTGAAAAAAAAAGGATTACAGGACGGTTATAGAAAACCGTCGTGTAATCCTCCGAAAATTTTGAAATTTTTCAAATTTTGAAAATTTTCAGATTTTGAAAAAAAAAGATTACACGACGGTTTTGAATAAAATCGTCGTATAATCCTGCGAAAATTTTCAAAATTTCAAATTAAAAAAAAAAGCCGAGGATTACACGATGGTTTTTTATAACCGTCGTGTAATCCTCCAAATATTTTCAAAATTTTCAAATTTCAAGCTTTGGAATTCGCACAAAAACCCATTACTTAAATACACTTTCCTCTTCATTTATCATCATTGTCATCTTTAACCCTCTAGACAACTCAAACTTTTCTCCTCCCCACCTCTTTCGCCCGCCCGCCTCTCTCCCCTAACTTAAAATCCAGTCACGCCGCCGCCATCACCACCATCTCTCTCTCCCGGTGTTCCCATCAAGGCCGTGACTATTTTTCTTTAAAGAAAAAGCAAGGTGACTTCCATATTGCTCAATTTATTATTTTTTAATAAAACTACGAACACACAATGCTTTAATAACTTGCATGGAGTGTAATTTATAGTGTTTTTTTAATTTTTTTTATTGTTGCTCTTTGGAGATGAATGTTTTGTGCACGATTTTGGCACTTTACATACATTTTTTATCACGGTTTTTATCCACCCACTACATGCTCGATGAAATGCTAAAATGGATTTTTGTTCTGGATAATCATATAAAATTTGATTCTAGTATAATGTGTACCATTACACGACGGTTTTGCTCAAAACCGTCGTGTAATTGGGCTTGAATTAGAAAAAAATTGGCTTTTTTTTTGTGATGGCACATATTACACGATGGTATTGCTCCATTTATATACAAAAATTTTTAAGCAACATTACACGACGGTTCGCCCAAGAACCGTCATGTAAAGCGCAATATTACACGATGGTTCTCAAGCAAACCGTCGTGTAATGCCAAGCTTTATACGACGGTTCGCCCAAGAACCGTCATGTAATGTTGAAATTACACGACAGTTCTTGGGCGAACCGTCGTACAAAGCGCAACATTACACGACGGTTCTCGGACGAACCGTCGTGTAATGTCATTATTTGAAATTCTATTATATAGTTTTTATATTAATAGAAATTATTCTAGATTCATAGTAATTGTGAAGAGTTAAGAATGAACAGTTAATAGCTAAGATTTAAGATTCCAGTAGTTTACTAAATTCCTATGTGTGTCCAATTTATGTTATGCGAGCCCGCTTAGCTCAGAGGTTAGAGCATCGCATTTGTAATGTGAGGGTCATCGGTTTGACTCCGATAGCTGGCTTTTTCCATATGTTTGATTTTTTTTTTTTTTTTTGCATAGTTGATAATATGAAATCAAAGAAATTGAAAAAGGCTTCTTCCCCTTTCCCAAAGGGCACTGATCTATTATCTCATAAGAACTTTCAATTATTAAAAAAAATTGGAGGAGTTTGATCTATGTAGACCAAATCAATCAAGAAAAGAACCCTTAAACTTAAATTTTTTTTTCTATTTTCTATTAATTTTATATTAATTTTAATACGATATATTATATAATATATATATATAATATATTAAGTTAAGGCCTCGATATTGATATACAATTTATCTAATTATTCTTTCCAATTTTTCTTTGGAATACAATACTTCAATAAATTTTGATTAATTTATTATTTTTAATTTTAATTATATTTTTCATTTAAACCCTTAATGTTGACTTCAAGCTTTATATGATGGTTTCAAAGAACCATCGTGTAATGTTGCTTAAAAAAAATTTCTCGTTGATTTAGATATATTACACGATGGTTCTTAGGCAAACCGTCGTGTAATGTCAACATTAGATGACGGTTCTCCAAGAACCGTTGTGTAATGTCAAGCTTTACACGACGGTTTGCCCAAGAACCGTCGTGTAATGTTGCTTAAAAAAAAATTTCTCGTTGATTTAGATACATTACACAACGGTTTTGACTCAAAACCGTCGTATAATGTAACCAATTTTTCGCTCACTGCAACTGTATTTCTTGTTTCGATGACGGTTTTAACCGTCGTGTAACATTGAGATACCACGACGGTTATCTAACCGTCGTGGTATCTTCCACGACACTGGATTACACAACGGTTGTTTAACCGTCGTGTGAACTTTACACGATAGTAAATAATCATCGTGTAATCCACAATTTTTACTAGTGAACTAAGCACAAGACTTGACATCATACATTAACGTAATGTTTTTTAAACCTTTCTAAAGTATGATAATAAGAGTAGTAACATCCTAACTGAAAAGATATCTTGAAAATATAATATTGTTTAAGTCATGCAATATTTTCTTTTCCATTTCCTTTTCTTATCTTTTTTCCTCTTCTTATCGGTGTCTCACATTTTGGCCTGCTTTGCAAAGGAACTCTAAAGCCACGAATTAGTATGGTTCGTCTGGAACTTAGGCATCTAGTTTTGCTCAAATGGACAATTAATCTAACCTTGCAACTTTCGTGTTGTTTTGAAAACGATGATTACTTCATCTTATTTCTTCCTCATAGTTAAATGCCAACTAACCAAAGCTACAAATCTAGTCCTTGTAGCTTGACACGCACTACAAGAATTATGACTTTAAAAGGCCAAATTTTTTGCTACCAAAATAATTTTAATAGCAGAAAATAGACTTTTCGTTACCAAATTTTGGTAGCTGAAAAGTATAACATTTTGTTACTAAATTTGGTAGCAAAAACAATACAATCCGCTACAAAATATAGTTTGGTAACAAATGACATGGCGGGAATTAAAATTCGGTTTCCGCCGAAAATTTTGCTACCAAAAACACTATTTGGTAACAAAAGGTCAACAATCCGCCACCAAGATTTGGTAGCGAATTATAACCTTTTGCTTCCAAAAATATTTTGGTAGCAAAAACGTTTATGGGAAGCAAAAATTTTTACTACTAATGTCATCTGCTACCAAAAATATTTTGGTAGCAAAATGTGAGATTATACTACCAAATTTTGGTAGTGAAATCTCACATTTTGCTACAAACTTGTTTTGATAGCAAAAACGTTAACGGGAAGTTAAAATTTTCCCGTTCAACTCATTTACTACCAAAATTTGGAAGCATAATATGAATTTTTGCCATCAAATTTTAGTGACAAAATATCACATTTTGCTACCAAACCTGTTTTGGTAGCAAAAACATTGGCGGGAATCAAAAAATTTTCCCGCGGATGGTATTTGCTACCAAATTAAATTTGGTGACAAAATGATATTTTCTGCTACCAAAATTTGGTAGCAAAATATACGTTTTTGGCTACCAAACTATAATTTGGTAGCAAAATATATGAGATTTTGCTACCAAAATTTGATAGCATGAAGTATGAATCCGTTACCAAACTTATACTTTGGGGCGGAAAGTCATTTTTTGCTACTAAAAGCTATGTTTGGTAGCAAATCTCCAAGAAACTTTACAGCCTCATTTTTTTATGTTTGTAAATTTTTAATAGTTTTTCATGAATATGTTCGATGTGAAGTTTGTAACAATAATATGTTTTCTATAAACAAATACATTTGGTGATTTAACTTTTTCTTATAAGACATATAGGTTCATATGATATGTAATAAGTTAGTTTGTTATCCATAAAATAGATAATGTACTTATTACAATATTTTATTATTCTATTATATAGAATAAGGTGTACTATTTTTAAACCTATATTTTATTTTATAATGTGACTAAAAAAATGGTTTTAACTAAACTTTTGTTATCAAATTTTAATTTTTTGTCTTTTTTTAAAATTTGTTTTTTGGCTACCAAACCAAAATTTGATACCAAAATTTATGTTTTTGGGTACCAAACTAAAAGTTGGTAGCAAATTATATGATTTTTTGCTACCAAATTTTGGCAGCAAAAAGTAATAATCTACTACCAAACTTATATTTTGCTGGCGGAAAGTCATTTTTTGCTATCAAAAGCTACGATTGATGGTAAATCTTCAAGAAACTTTATAACCTCATATTTTGTGCATGTAATTTTTTTTATTTTATACTTTTTCATAAATATGTTCAATACGAAGTTTATAACAATAATATGTTTTCTATAAACAAATATATTTAGTTATTTAGCTCTTTCTTGTATGACATATAGGTTTATATGATATTTATTAAATTTGTTATACATAAAGTAGACAATAAATTTATAATAGTATTTTATTATTTTATTATATAGAATAAGGTGTACCATTTTTTAACTTATATTTTATGTTATAATGTGATTAAAAAAATGGTTTTAACTAAACTTTTGTTATCAAATTACAATGTTTTACATTTTTTGAAAATTTGTTTTTTGGCTACCAAACCAATATATGATAGCACAATATATTTTTTTGGGTACCAAACTAAAATTTGGTAGCAAAATATATGATTTTTTACTGTCAAATTTTGGTAGTAGAAAGTAAGAATTCGTTACCAAACTTATATTAGGATGGCGGAAAGTCATTTTTTACTACCAAAAGCTACGTTTGGTTATAAATCTTCAAGAAACTTTATAATCTCATATTTTGTGCTTGTAATTTTTTAAAATAATTTTTCATGAATATGTTCGATACAAAGTTTGTAACAATAATATGTTCTCTATAAATAAATATATTTGGTGATTTAGCTCTTTCTTGTAGGACATATATGTTTGTATGGTATGTAAGTTATACATAAAATAGATAATATACTTATAGTGGTATTTTATTACTTTAATATATAGAATAAAATATATAATCTTGAAATCTATATTTTATGTCATAATGTGGCTAAAAAAATATTTTAATTAAACTTTTGTTATCAAATTATAATTTTTTTTTTCATTTTCAGAAATTTTCTATCGACCACCAAATCAAAATTTGGAAGCAAAATACATGTTTTTGGCTACCAAACTAATATTTGGTAGCAAAATGTATGATTTTTTGCTACCAAATTTTGGTGGTAAAAAGCAAGAATTCGCTACTAAACTTATAATTTGATTGTGAAAATGCATTTTTTACTACCAATAGTTACATTTGGTAACAAATCTTCAATAAACTTTAGAACCTTATATTTTGTATTTGTAAGTTTTTTTTTAAATTTTTTTCATGAATATATTCGATATGAAATTTGTCACAATAATATTTTTTATATAAACAAATATATTTGGTGATTTAGCTCTTTCTTGCATAAGATATATAAATTTGTATGATATGTATTAAGTATGCTATACATAAAATAGACAATATACTTGTAGCAGTATTTTATTACTTTAATATATAGAATAAGATATGTCATCTTGAAATCTATATTTTATATTATAATGTGGCTAAAAAATAATTTTAAATAAATTTTTGTTATCAAATTATAATTTTTTTCTTTCATTTTTTAAAAATTTGTCTTTCTATTACCAAACAAAAATTTGGTAGCAAAATACGTATTTTTAGCTACCAAATTTTGGTGGCAAAAAGCACGAATCCACTACCAAATTTATATTTTGATAATGGAAAGGTATTTTTTGCTACCAAAAGTTACGTTTGGTAACAAATCTTCAAAAAACTTTATAATCTCATATTTTATACTTGTAATTTTTTATAATTTTCTTTTATAGTTTTTCATAATTATGTTTGATATGAAGTTTCTAACAATTATCCTAGTATGTTTTATATAACAAATATATTTGGTAATTTAGTTATTTCTTGCAGGTGTAACAAGAGATATAGGTTTGTATGATATTTGCTAAGTATGTTATATGTAAAGTAGACAATTTACTTATAGTAGTATTTTATTACTTTAAAATATAGAATGAGGTATACTATTTTTAAACCCATATTTTATGTTATAATGTGGTGAAAAAAATGGTTTTAAATAAACTTTTGTCATCAAATTATAATTTTTTTTTCATTTTTTTAAAATTTATCTTTCGGACTAAAATTTATTAGCAAAATATATGTTTTGGACTATCAAACTAGAATTTGATAGCAAAATATATGTTTTTTTGCAACCAAATTTTGGAGGCAAAAAGAAAGTATCTACTACCCAATGTATATTTTGGTGGCGGAAAGATATTTTTTGCTACCAAAAATTACATTTGGTAGCAAATCTTTAAGAAACTTTATAGTCTCATATTTTATGTTTGTAATTGTTTTTTTTTAATATATTTTTTCATGAATATGATTAATACGAAGTTTGTAACAATCATCCTAATATGTTTTATATATTAAATATAATTGATGATTCACCTCTTTCTTGTAGGTGTAATAAGACATATTGGTTTGTACGACATTTGCTAAGTATGTTATGCATAAAGTAGAAAATGTACTCCTAATAATATTTTATTATTTTAATATACAGAATAAGGTATATAATCTTTAAACCTATATATTTTTTTGTTATAATGCTAATAATTGTTTTAAATAAACTTTTTTTTTATCCAATTATAGTTTTTTTCATTTTTAAAATTTTGTCTTTTGACTACCAAATTAAAATTTGAGGGCAAAATATATGTTTTCTTACTATTAAATTTTGGTGGCAAAAATTATCTGTTACCAAACATATGTTTTGGTGATGGAAATACATTTCAACTTGTTTTTCGGTACCAAAATTTGGTATCAAATTGTTCACTTTGACTGCCAATGGTGACTAAATATAATGCCTACAAACCCTTAAAACTTAACTCTCAAACCATTTCAAAAAACACTTCACACTCTAGACTCTCTCACATTCTCTTCCTGTACACTCTCTTTCTCCACTCGGACACCCTGCACCGCCGTCCCTTCGCCACGCCGTCACCAGCCCTTCGCCGTTCCGTCGCCACGCCGTCACAAACGACGGGACCCTCCCTCAAAGGAGTAAGGGAAAGGATGTTCATTCTCAGACATATCGGAAACCAACGAGAAATCGACAATGGCGTTGGCTTCGGAATCAGAAACTACCTCCTCCTCTGTTTCTTCCAACGATTCCTCCTCTCAGACAAGGCGAAAGTAAGGTTTTAATTTTATTTATTTATTTATTTATTTATTTTTGGCAAATTCCCTCTCTTTTCCAAACCCCAACTCTCAACAGTTCAGAAACGCAATCCCTAATCAATTCCTGGGCTCTTTGATTTCTGGATTCTTGTTTCTGGGCTTTCGCAATGCTTTTTAGTGGATAATTGGCGATTTCTTGGATGCCCATGTCTGGGAATTTGTCTAATTTACGAGTTATGCCCAGAAAAGAAATCCTAATTTTGGGAATTGTTGAAGGAAGAGAGGAAAGGAAAATGGAAACCCTAAACTTTTTGGCAATTGTTATAGGAAGAAGAGAAAATGGGATCAGCCTGCAGAGTCCTTAACTTCTGCTGGGCCTGCACTGCCTGGAGTTGTCTCATTAGGTGCCCTTGAGTGGTTTCAGTACTTGGTGTAACTCCCGTGTCTCTTTTAATGAACCTGCTTTCGGCAAACTCCGGTAATGTGTCCCGGTGATTCCAGCTCCTTTGTTGCAGCAACATGCTGCTGCAATAGTCTCAAAGCTAAACCAAGTGAGATCCCTTTCTGGGTTTTCCTTCATTTTTGATAGCTTCATGATACACCAATGTTGCTTGAGTTTTTCGATTTTGGAATATATATATATATATATATATATATATATATATATATATTTGGTTTTTTCTTATTGATTTGTTTTGTATAAAATCGTTTATGCTATATAGCCAAGATCCAAGATCAATTGATAGCTTCATGGTTGTTTGACAAGATTTTTTATTATATATATATTTATATATCGGTATATGCAAGAAAGCTTATGTCTTATATGTTCTTTCTAATTTGTTTTACTATGAATCATCAGAGCAAATTGTGTTAATAGTTAATCAGTTTCATTTGTTTCTTTATTCTTATATGCATTTGTATGAGTGATTAGCTTGTGATTGTATTTTTTTCCATGACAACTTTAATTTTGTATTGTGCAGAGTTCTTGGAATTCCAACCGGAGTGCAGGTGCTGATGGATAACATTCAAGTAGTAAACAGAGTAATAGGATATGCATAATAGGTAGGTAGAACAGGGTTGATATTTTTTCCGCTTTAATATTGGTTAGATGTTATTTGTCTGAATGTTGATCTTAAGGGTGACAGACATATTTGTTACCAAAGAGTGTTACAGGGTTTATATGATGAAAGTATCGGCATTAAAAGATTGGACTACTATGGCTGAGAATTACCTGAATTTACGTTTTTTTTTTCGCATAAAATCGGTGACAAAAGCTACTTTCCAGAGGTAGTTTGAGTTTTCTTTAGTCTTTATTGGTTCATCTTTATTGGTATCCCTAGATGTGTGATGAACCTGATTGTTTTTGCATTTTTCTTTTGCCGTCATTTTGAGAAATATGGCGAGATAACTGATTTATACATGCTCAAGGTGCTTTATCTTATCTTCTCTCGTTGTTTTACTCTACATTTTGATTTGGAACTTATTTTCATTGATTGTTGAGTTTGACTGCATGTGTTGGCTACTTGTCTACATGCACTTATGTAAATAGAACATGCATAACCAATTTAGCCAAACATGATTACACACAATTCTTTATGTGTAAGCGTTTTGGAAGTTTGGCTGCGAAGACTGGCTATTTTATAATTGTTGTAAATGTGGTTCAGGATCAAGGCTCGACTACACATCATGGAATTGGTTTTATCACCCTTGCAAGTGCAGGTTAGGGCATTCGTATCATGTCAATGAGAATTTATAGTATCTTCCGTTCCTATCTGTAACATATGGCAATAGATTGGTTCACTTAATATTCTATTTTAGATACTATAATAAACTAACACTGACTAATTATTACCTCTTCTGATTACTATTGACAAATAGAATTTATGGGTATTTGACTTTGGAGTGATTTGATAAGTTTGATATTCGAGCACGTATCATTAAGCAACAATGTGTCATCTATTTGCAGAGTCTGTGGATGGTTTGATGGCTGATACTCACAAATTGGGAGGCTCAACTGTAGTTGTTGATCGAGCAACACCCAAGGTAAATTGCAGCATATCTAGTTTTAAGCATATCTTTTACTAAGGATAAATAAAGCACGTGTCAGTAGTATAAAACGTTTGAAGGTATTTTTATTTTCTCACTTACTCTTTATAACGTTTGATTTTATTCAAAAACAAATTTAGCAACTTTATTCTTGCAGGATCTATTTGATGTAGATTTTGACGAACATCCACAATTGAGAGACATTGTGCATCACTATTTCTTCGAGCACTTTAAAGGTTATCGATATCCCTGCAACCAATATACCAGGCCTTATCGAGGAGGAAAAGATCCATTGCAACATTTACTGAATCAATACATTAAATCAGCAGATTAATGTGCCATCAGATCATGTCTGCCGCCACCTCCACCACCTCCACCTCCGGCCCTAGTTTGTTAGATCTTTTTATTCATGCAAGATTAGGTGTTTATTTGTACAATATTCAGTAGACTGTAAGTGTTTGGATTTGCTCAAGTATTATTATTTTAGTATTTTGTTTGGATTCTAATATGTATTTAGATATTTAGAGATATTTGGTATT
>CM046362.1:23710069-23736210 GCA_025413025.1 Ficus hispida | reverse complement strand
CTTGTGTTCATCAAGGTAATCTTCTTTAGCTCTAAGCTTTTCGATTTGAGCTTTATATTGGAAATTTAAGTGTATTTCCGAGTTGGAATGTAAGAGCATAAGCTCACCTATTATGTCTATGCTCTAGATTAAGTTTGCTTGATTATGCTTGATTAGGGTGGTGGTCTCTAGTTTATATTTTTTGATGCGTGTTTGTGGGTTTTTGAGTTTGCCTACCATGTGTTTGTTATATGTTCCCATAGGTTTAAGATTTAATGTATGATTATATGATTGATGGAATGGAACGTTAGAAACGATTGCATGTGTGACTTTAGGCTCCCGCTGTGGTCGGTTGAGGTAGTGTGCGCGTTTTAGGACGAGAAACGGATTTAAGAACCGAAACTGCCAGTCTTGGGTCAAGACTGGGCAGTGTTCTGGAAATGGTATTTTGAGGCCCTTAGAGGCCGAATTTGAAGAAACTCAAAACTACAAAGTAGTGGATAATGGTTTTTACTAGAGGGTATCATGGACTGTTTTTCAAAATAAGGCTCCAAAGTCCTCGGTTTTTATGAAAATCCGAGCCTGACCGTGCCCAGGATTTATGCACGGCCAGGTGAGTTCAACGAAGAATAAGGGCATGTTAAAGTCCGAACTGGGTTTTTCCCAAAACATGAAAGTTGTAGTATTATCCGAGATATACAACTTTTATGAAGAAAGTTTTATCAAATTTGGAACAGATTTTAAAGTAAAAATTGGATTCTAAAAACTGTGCAGAAAATAGAAATTTCAGCACAAGATTTTCAGAAAAATAGTACATAAGCAGCAAATTCCTGCTCATGCACATGATTTTCTAAAATAATACAAGAAAACTGTATTTTTCACCAAACCCAATGTTTTGGCTGTGAGAACTGTTCTAATAGCAGTTTTCAGTCCTTAACAAATTTTATAAGTCAAGCAAAAGGTTTTTAAACCGAATTCACCAAATTTTCCGAGACAAAGGAAAATTGGATTTTTAAAGCCAAAGACATGTAGTAAGATAGTAACGGATGGTAACCGGGAAGGATACCCGAGTTATTGGGCTTAACCTCCAAAGTCCAAGTTTGACCATAGAAGGTTGACTTTGGTTGACTAAGTTTGACCAGGGTTCATCACCTCAAGGGTTACCCAATATAACCCAATGAGGTACCGAGATTGTGATAAGCTAAGATCTAGGGTTATTTGTAATAACCCAATGGATTATGAATCAAGAATGATAAGTTATGTGCCCAAGGTTAGGATAGTAACCTAACCCGACCTGTATGGATATGGGCTTAGCAATAAGGTTACTTATGGTAACCAAACAAGTTATCGTAAGTTGTTATAGGAGGGAACATATAATATAACTAAGGCTACTCATAAATGTTGGTTACGACACCAACATTTAATGATTATGATTTATGGTAAGATAAAATGTGTATGACTTTTATCTTACACCCTGTTTGGAAACAGGAGTATGAACTGTTGTCGTGTCACGATTCGGACGATTAACCAAGAGCATAGGACGACAAGTAAGTATAACTCCGCCTACAGCATGGGCAAAATGTTTTTAACATGTTTTTCAAGAATTCATGCATTGATATGCATAAGTTATGTTATGATGCTTACGTATGATGTTTATGATACGATGCTTACGTATGATGTTTATGTTACGATGCTTACGTATGAAGTTTATGTTACGTTTCGATGTTTATGTTACGATGATGTATGTTACGATGGATATGTTATGATATGAAGTTATGTTATGAAGATTATGTTACGGCGTTTATGTTATGGTTTGTGTTATGTTATTATGTTTTAATTAGTGACATCATGTAGCATGTTCACTAATATTTAACTACATGGTAAGAACTCATATTAAGACAAGTTAAGGTCATTGTGTCGTACCGACTTGCCATAGTGGCGGGTTTAAATGGTTTAATATATGGTTTGGGCTGAGTTGGATTGGCTGTCCCAATCACTCCATGTTAAACAGTTTGTTTCATGGTTTGAGTTGGTTTGGATTGCCTGCCTCCCGCCACTCCATAGCTATGGACCACGGTACGTGCACACATGACATGTAAGGAAATATAATCAAGATAATATATGAAAGTTTAATTGATTCACAAGAAAGCATAATCGGTCAATGCATTCTTTTGTTAAAATGTTTTGCGGATTACACGTTGTACTTAATAGGCATAAGCTCATTACTTACGTTCATGCTGTAGGTTAGCAACCTACCAGCGATACGTGATGCAAAGCTGTGAAGGCTGGTGCTACAGTGTAATATCCGAAAATGTACATGGACTCATGATTTCCTTATACATAAGAAATCTATGTTTATATTATGTGTCTTTGTGATGTTTCGTGAAAATTGTGAATATCAATGCGAAATTCATAATTTTATCAGTAAATGTTTGAGTTCTCATTTAATTAGCTATGAGACTCAATAAGTAGTTTGCTTAGCCAAGCATGCGACCTGTGAGCAAAAAGGGAAGAAAAATCCTATGATTTCATGTTGGTCAAAGCTTGACCGAAAAAGTCAAAGGTTGACCAGAGAGGTCAAATAAATGACGGTACCGAGAGTTGATAAGCAGTATAGGAAATATACTACGAAAACCGTCTTTATAAATAAGATAGCATGAGTAAAATTTAAAACCACCATAGAAAAATCAAGCACACCAAGTAGGATACTAAGGGCAAAAAGGACTTAAAGAAATAAGAAAATTTTTATACAGTCCATTTTTGCACAGATAAATTTTGGACTGCAAAATATACTACAGTACTGTGTATTAGTGAACACAGTATTAGAAATATCTGTGTAGCTCAAGAATGGATTGCATATTGAAGAAAAGAGCCAAACAAGGCCTTATGGTGATTACATCACCTTATCCACAAAATATGACATCATAATTGAATTTTGGAATTAAAGGAAATTAGAAGAATTCTTTGGAAGGCTCTAGACACTTCATGGCCGGCCACCTTGCATGCAATTTGTGCAAAATTGTGATTTTTGAAGGACTAAAACTAGCAATTTTGCAAAGTTTCAAATGCCTATAAATAGGTGCCCATTTTATTCAAAAAAAAAATCAGAAAACTTAGCCATATGCTGTCCATTTTCAGCTCCAAAAACCGCCCTTGATCAGCCAAGAAAAACAAAACAAAAACCAAAATCCAAGTGTGGGAATTAGTGGTGAAGTTCGGATTTCACCTAGGAACCAAGAGGAAAAGCTGAAAAATTTTTGGAGAACCATTTTGGCCAAGGGGGCCGGTTGTGGGTGAGCTGAAAAGGAAGAGAAAAACTGATTGGGAACAAGGGGGAGTGGTCAGATTTTTGGTGAAATCAGCAGCCAAAAGAAACCAAAACTTTCGGGTAGGCTAGGGGGAGGCCGAATTCACCAAGGAGCCAAGGAAAGGAGAAAATTCTTGGAACCAAACCCTAACCATTCTTAGGGTCAAGAAAGGTAATCTTCCATGGCCTTAAGCTTTTTCAATTTGATTCAATTTGAAATTTAATTGTATTTCAAGTTGTCAAATTGTATGAGCATAAGCTCAATTTTTACTAATTGCCTTAGTTTAGGAAGTTAGATATGTGCTTGATTAGGACTTAAGGGTGGTTTGAATTTATTAAGTTTTGCATGATTTAAATGATGCTTGATTTAATTATGTGGTATGTATGTTAGCTGCTGCCTAGAGTTATATGTCCCCTAAGTGAATTTAAGTTGACCTAGAATGGTTAAAAAGGTTGCATGGCTAATGTAGATCAAATTATGCAACTTTGGAAATTAAGCATACCCTAGAATTCTAGAAAAGAATAATGGGTTGCATGGCTGAATTTTTAAATGTGTTTAAAGAAAATGTACGTTAGAAAAAGCGATGTGTGTTGATGTTAAGCTCCCGCTGTGGTCGGTTGAGGTAGTGTGCGCGATTAGGACATAAAACAAAAATCGAAACCGAAAACTGCCATTTCGGGTAGAAATTGGCCAGTCTCGGGAAAATCAGATTTTTGAGGCCTTTAGAGGCCGATTTTGGAAAAAATTAAAACACAAAAGTTGTTCAGAACAGTTTTTCCTAGAGGGCAACGTGGATGGATTTGAAAAATGAGGCTCCAATGGCCTCCGTTTTTACAAAAATCCGAGGCTAATTTGCCCAGACCTAGTCTACACGTCCAGTAAGTTTCAAATTAAAACTGACAAGAATCCAAGCAGAACTGGGTTTTTCTTAAAACACAAAAGTTTTAGAATTTTTCAAGAGCAAGAACTTTTGTGAAGAAAAGTTTTTCAAAATCAGTCTGGATTTTTAAATATAACCTGAACTATGAAAACTGTGCAGAGAGCAAGAAATTTCTGCACAGGATCTCCTAAAACAAAACAGAAAAACTGTATTTTTCATAAAACTCATTGTTTTGACTGCTAAAACTGTTCCAATGGCAGTTTTCAGCCCTTAACAATTTATAAAACGTACTCATAAATTTTCAAGGATTTTTGAAAGAAAAACCTAAGTTTTCTAAAAAACAAAGCAAGAAAGGATTTTAACCAAGTTATTAGTTTGGGCCCAAAACCCAAAGGTTTTCCAACGTAAGCCAATAAAGGACTAAGCCTTTTGATTTCAACCCTTATCTCGAAAGTTATTTACGGGATTACGAATAGTAATCCGTTTACGATATTTTTCCAAGATAATGATATGGGGACATATAAGCCTAATTAAGTATGAATGTTGGTTTGGTTACCAACATTTTATAAGTACAGAATTCTTATCCTATGTCCTTATTATAACAGGAGATAACCTGCTGTTGTGTCCGGAATTAGAGCGACGCATTAGTGAACATAGTAGACGAGGTAAGTACAAACCTCACCTACAGTATGGAAAATAGTAATCTATTTTCAAGTATATGACATGTTTACATGTTATGCCATGTTATGCTATGTCATGCTATGTTATGCTATGCCATGTTATGTTATGTCATGTTATGCCATGTTATGATACGATAAACCATGTTAAGTTATGTTAAACCAGGATACATTAAGTATGCCATGTCTAGTTCATGTACATTATGACTATTAAGATCACATGTAAAGACTCTTAGTCTTGGAAATATAACAAGACTAAGACTAAACCAAGACAAGTAAGGTGTCGTACCAACCTCCTGTTGATGCAGGAGGATCATGTATGTTTCAAGTTATAATTATCAACCTTCCGTTGATGCGTGAAGGTCATGTTCATGTTTTCCAGAATGGTTAAGGGCCTTGCAAACCTTGACGTTCTGAGGCTTACGCGCTTTTGGTACGTACACTAGGGGCCCACATGTTAAACAAGATAATAAGTTCAAGTCAATAATTGGTTATAAAAGACTCATAATTAATTCATGCATGAGTTGCACGACATTGTTATATTTTGTGAGATTATGTTTGTACTTGCTGAGCGAAAGCTCATCAGTATATTTCATACTGTAGGTAAGAGGCCTGCAGCTTAATTGGTGGGCCAGGTGGATGATGCGGCGGGTGAAGGGCGGTGTGGGATACCACTACGCAAAATCTTCCGCGAAGTTATGATAAGTTTAAGTTTATATATATTTTAAAGACAGTTATGTTGTATAAAAAATGAGGATTTAAAGACATGAAAATTTTGTAAGAAGTATGTATGTTTTTATCTTAGTATGTATGTATGATAAGTTTCCATATGAGTAACTCTATTTTATATGTAAGTTTGAAAAAAAAAATTTATTCTCGATTTTCCAAGCAAGTTTAAGCAGTGTTATAAGTCCAAGTATGTATGGTAACTGCCCTACGTAGGTTGGGGCGTTACAAGTTTGGTATCAGAGCGGTATCCTGCCAGCCTACTTCACCTTGCCTCACATCACTTCCGCCACGGCCCAAGTAAGTTAAGTTATTTTTCTTATGCTTAGAAATTAGTTAGAAGCTCACGTGCGTAGTAAGCATCTGTCGTCAACGGTCATGCCGGGAACTTCTCGCATTATGGAATTAGCTCGACGTTATGGAAGTTATATGTGGTATTTGTGGAACTTTGCCGCATAAGAATAATATTGGATACGAGAATAATGTTGGGTGGTGCCTTTGCTTGGTGGTGGCAATTAAGTGACATATGAACATGATGGGAAAGTTTTATACCTTCCTAAATGTTATACTTATACATTTATGTTATGAAACAGATATGGATAAGATTATGATGGACTCAGATATATTCCATGATTATGTTATGATATGGAATTAAGATTATGGTTCTATATAAAAGACATGATTTTATTAAACAAGGAGCTTATTTCATAAATTTTTTTTATGTAGAACCATGCCACCCAAGCGTAGAACGGCTCAGACCCAGAACGTTGATCTTGCGGCCCAGATGAATGAATTAAGACAAATGATGTTAGCCCAACAACAAGAGATAGGTGGGCTTAGAGCTCAGTTAGCTCAGCAAAATCAGGGACCTCCTAATGTTGAAGTACCACCAGCACCTGTGAATCAGCCTGCTGCACCGGAAATTCCTGATGCTGATCCGGTGATTCCAGAAAACCCGATAGCTCCTGAAGTGCCTGATGTGCCTTTGGCTGTTCCGCCAGCACCTATGGTTCGAACTCCGGAACAATTATATGACAGATTTCGGCGCATGAAGGCACCGGAATTTGAAGGATCAACAAACCCAATTGAGGCCGACAACTGGTTGATTGACCTCCAGGTTATCTTGAACTTTCTCAAGCTCGATGATGAAGAGAAAGTTCTCTGTGCATCCTTTATGCTGAGGAAAGATGCTCGCCTCTGGTGGGAAACAGTCCAGATCAGGCGAGATGTTACCCAAATGACTTGGGAGGACTTTGTTGAGGAATTTAAGGAGAAGTACTTCAACACTGACGTTATGGAAGCTCAACAAGACGAATTCAATAATTTTCGTCAGGGTAATCTATCGGTAGCTGAGGCGGTGAAAAAGTTTGAGCAACTAGCACGTCTTTGTCCTCACCTTATCGGCTCCGAGAGAGACAAGGTAAGAAGGATGATGAGGATGTTCCGCTCGGATTTGGCCGTAGTAATTAGCAGTGGCCCCTACCCACCAATCACCGTTGCTGAATGTGTCAGCCGGGCGATACGAGCTGAGTATTGGGTAGGTCAGAACAAAGAACAACGGGCTAAGTTTTTTAAGGAAAAGAGAGAAGAGAAGGCCCAAGTTAAGCAGATTCAAGCAAGACCAAGCCAACCTCCGCAGCAGAAAGGGCAGGGAGGATCTTTTGGGCAACACAGCAACAACAGGCAATACGGCAGTAGCCAACAGAAGAGGAAGTGGAATGGAGGGGGTCAGGGGAATCAACAAAATTTTCCCCAGAAACGGAATGCCCCTGATAGCATCATGAATCCCACTTGTCAGAAATGTGGGAAGAAGCACCCGGGAGACTGCCGTGCTGGAACTAATCGTTGTTTTCTGTGTGGTAAGGAAGGCCACTATGCTAAGGACTGCAATGCTAATTCCCAGAATCCGCAGCACCAACAAAGGAGTCAGGGGTATCAGCTTCATGCAGCACAGATGAAGCTCGAAGGACCTGAAATCTCTCAAGGCAGGCTTGAAGCTCCAGCAACTCAAGGGCGCATTTATGCCTATACTAAGGAGGATGTTCAAGCAGGACCATCTACAGTGGTGACAGGTCAGCTTCCTTTCGCCCAGCAAGATGCTTATGTGTTAATTGATTCTGGAGCTACGCATTCATTCACATCACCTAGGTTCGCTAAGAAACTAGGTAGAGGAAGCGATAGGATTGGAAGAACTTTCAGAACTGCATTACCCTCCGGAGAAGTTCTGTTGTCTGATTATTGGATACGTCATGTTCCAATAATTATACGTGGTAGGGAAATGTATGTCAATTTGATTGTCATTGATCTGTATGACTACGACGTCATTTTGGGTATGGATTTCTTGGGGAGATACAACGCGGTTATAGACTGTCAACGTCGGATAGTCACGTTCAAGCCAATTGGAGGCGAGGAATTCATTTTTAGAGGATCGACTCCGAAACAGCCGAAAATGCTCATTTCTGCGCTAAAGGCTAAGAAGTTGTTGGCAGAAGGATGTATGAGATTTTTAGCCAACATGGTGGATAAGGCTCAAGAAACTAAGAGCAGGCCGGAGGAAGTACCGATAGTCAAGGATTTTATTGAAGTTTTTCCTGAGGATTTACCAGGATTACCACCGGAGCGAGAGATCTCTTTTGAGATCGAATTACTTCCTGGATCGGCACCAGTATCCAAGGCACCTTATAGGATAGCCCCCGCTGAACTTAAGGAATTGCAACTTCAGTTGCAAGAGCTCCTGGATCGAGGATTCATCCGTCAGAGCTATTCACCATGGGGAGCCCCAGTTTTATTTGTTAAAAAGAAGGATGGCACTTTTAGGATGTGCATTGACTATCGGGAATTGAATAAGATCACCATTAAGAACAAGTATCCACTACCCCGGATCGATGATTTGTTCGATCAATTGAAAGGAGCTTCAATTTTTTCGAAAATTGACCTGCGATCGGGATATCATCAGCTTAGAATAAGGCAAGGAGACATTCCCAAGACGGCCTTTCGTACGCGGTATGGACATTACGAGTTCCTTGTTATGCCATTTGGATTGACAAATGCTCCAGCTGCTTTTATGGACCTGATGAATCGAGTATTCAATGACTACTTGGATAAGTTTGTTATCGTCTTTATAGATGATATCTTGATTTATTCAAGATCTAAGGAGGAGCATGAGGAGCATCTAAGGATTGCCTTACGGATTTTAAAGCAAAACCAGCTTTATGCTAAATTCACTAAGTGTGAATTTTGGTTGGAGAAGCTCCATTTCTTAGGACATGTGGTTTCCAAGGAAGGCATATCTGTAGATCCGGCCAAGATTGAAGCCGTCAGTAAATGGCCAGCTCCGACAAGTGTCACCGAAGTACGTAGTTTCCTTGGCTTAGCAGGCTACTACCGACGTTTCGTCGAGGGATTTGCTAAGATCGCAGCGCCGCTCACCGCACTTACACGGAAAGGAAAGAAGTACGAATGGACTGCAAAGTGTGAAGAACACTTTCAAGAGCTAAAAAGTAAGCTGACTAGTGCTCCAATTCTTACGATTCCAGTGGTAGAGGAAGGGAACTTCGTGATATACAGCGATGCTTCCAAGATAGGATTCGGAGCCGTTCTCATACAAAATGGAAAAGTAATCGCGTATGCTTCCCGACAGCTTAAGGATCATGAGAAAAACTATCCGACGCATGATTTGGAACTTGCGGCGGTAGTATTTGCACTCAAAATTTGGAGACACTACCTTTACGGCACTAAGTGTGAAGTTTATACGGATCATCAGAGTTTGAAATATATCTTCACACAGAAGGAGCTTAACATGAGGCAAAGAAGATGGCTCGAGCTGGTAAAGGATTATGACATCGACATCCGTTACCATCCGGGGAAGGCCAACAAAGTAGCCGATGCTCTAAGTCGGAAGTCGATTTCCTCGATGAGATCAATTCAACCATCGATCGAGCCCCTTCAAAGGGAGCTAGTAGAAGCTGGAATAGAGCTCATTACGGGAGGTTTAGCTGCCCTAACCTTCCAACCTACCATTTTGGATGGCATGAAGGAGCGTCAAGAAGGAGATGCCTCACTGCTTAGGACGAGGAACGAAGTCCTAGAAGGGAAGGAGTCAGACTTCAACATATCTGACGAGGGCATACTCTATCGGAAAAATAGACTATGCATTCCTAATGAAGACGAGTTGAAGGAACGGATCTTGAAAGAAGCTCATGAGACTCCGTATTCCGTTCATCCTGGAGCCACAAAGATGTACAAAGACTTGAAGGAAAGCTTTTGGTGGCCCAAGATGAAGAATGACGTTGCCACGTTCGTTAGTAAATATCTTACGTGTCAAAAAGTGAAGGCTGAACACCAACGTCCCGGAGGAGAATTGCAGAAAATTTCCATCCCAGAATGGAAATGGGACCAAGTGACGATGGATTTCGTGGTTGGTCTACCCCGAACTCCCAGCGGCAATAATGCTATTTGGGTAATTGTCGACCGATTGACGAAATCCGCACACTTCTTGGCCATCAAGCTTAGCTTCTCAGTGGAGCAGCTAGCGGACCTGTACGTCGCGCAAATTGTTCGCTACCATGGGATCCCCAAATCGATCATCTCAGATCGTGATGGTCGTTTCACTTCGAAATTTTGGAGAAGTGTACATCAAGCTATGGGTACAAAGCTTACTTTTAGTACAGCCTTTCACCCACAGACGGATGGACAATCAGAGAGGACCATTCAGACTCTAGAAGATATGTTACGAGCATGTGTGATGGACTTCAAGGGAACTTGGGATAAGAAGCTTCCTTTGATTGAATTCTCGTACAACAACAGTTTCCATGCTTCGATTGGAATGGCCCCTTATGAAGCTCTCTATGGAAGAAGGTGTAGATCTCCAGTCCATTGGTACGAAACAAGAGAGAAAGAACTTGTGTCTATGGACTTTATACGGAGAACCACGGAGGCCATAAAGCTTATACGTCGACGGATGGAAACGGCATTTAGTCGACAAAAGAGTTATGCCGACAAACGCAGAAGGCCTCTAGAATTCCAAGTAGGAGACTTGGTTTTCCTCAAGATTGCTCCATTCAAAGGAGTCATGAGATTTGGAAAGAAAGGAAAACTAAGTCCGAGATATATAGGACCATTCACAGTACTCGAAAGAGTTGGTAATGTGGCCTATAAGTTGGCTTTGCCCCAAGAATTAGCATATGTGCACAATGTATTTCATGTGTCGATGCTAAAGAAGTACATCTCAGATCCCTCACACGTATTGAACCATGAACCAATTGAAGTTCACGAGGATTTGACTTATGAGGAGAAATCGGTTCGAATTTTGGCACGAGAAGAAAAGGTGTTAAGGCACAAAGTTTGTAAGAACTAGAATTTTACAACGTCACAATTTCTTGTATAGAAATTTAAACTGTACCATGAAGGTATTTATGAAAAGCCCGGTTTAGGGTTTTTATTCAGAATTGTGAGTTCTTATGCTTTTATAAGACTCAAAAATGATTGCTTAGTTGAGCATACGACCTTTTGAGGAAAAAGGTATGAAAACGCTATGATTTTTACAAAAGTCAAAGTTTGACCCGAGAGTCAAAGTTTGACCAGAAAGTCAAAGTTTGACCAGAAACCGTCAAAGTAAACCAAGAGAGTCCACGTTGTCAGAATAGGCAACATTGACCTAAAAAAAGTCAAAGATTGGCTAGAAAGATCAATTCTTTGACGATATCAAAGAATGGTAAGCAGTATAGGAAGTATACTGCGGAAAACCCATTTTTCAGATAAAATGGTTTAAGTTAGATTCAAAACCACCATAGAAAAATCAAGCACACTAAATAGGAAATTAAAAGCCAAAAGGCTAGAAACGAAAAGACAATTCTTCGTATGGCCTATTATTAGACAGATAAATTTTGGACTGTATTTTATTAATTGGTACTGTGAATCAAAGACCACAGTACCAACCATATCTGTTTGGTATTAAAGTATACTGTTTAATCAAGAATGAGGCCAAACAAGGGTTTAATGATGTCACATAGCTTTTTAATTATGACATCATTAATTTGATTTAATGAAAATTTTGGAAAGAATTAGTTGGTTCTAGACTTGGAATGGCCGGCCACCTCACCCCCTTTTTGTGCAAATTGGCTAACTTTGAGGGACTATTTTGCAATTTTGAAAAGTTCAAATTTGCCTATAAATAGGAGTGCATTCTATTCACAAAAATGTGAAAATTTAGGCAAACTTTGGCCAAATTTCAGCACAAAATCCGACCATATTAGGAGCTGCCAAAGAGAAAGAAAAAGTTTGGGGAACCAAGAATTTAGTCCTAGGAGGGTTCGGTTTGCACTAGGAATCAAGCTAGAAAGCTGAAAAAAAATTTTGGAGCCAAACTAGCCATAGTGGCCGGTTGTGTGGCTGCTGCAAGGGGGGCAAAATTTTGAGGTGGAATACTAGTGAGGAAGTGGCTGATTGCTGTGAAACTTGGCTGGAAACTTGGTTGGTGCATGCACTAGGAGGCTGGAAAATTTCAAGCTCATTAGGTGGAGCTAGGGCCGGCTGCACCAAGGAGAAAGGAAGGGAGAAAGATCGAGCCAACCAAACCCATTTCCACTCGGATTAAGGTAAAATTCGTTTGGCACTTAAATCTCTCAATTCAAGTTCTAAATTGGAGATTTAAATGTATTACAAGCTATTTTGTAATGAGCATAAGCTCAATTTAATTTTCTGATTTAGGTCAGATTTTTAAGTGTGCTTGATTAGGTATTAAGGGTGGTTGATTTAGTAGTTTAGGCAATGTTTTGATTATGTTTATGATTGTTAATGATTAGGGTTGCATGATAGAAAGTTTAGTAAGTTATATGTTCCCCAAAAATCTGATTATGCTTGCTGTAAAAATTTAGTTAGGATGCTAGAATGATCATGCATACAAATGGTTTGATGATTAGCCAAAACCATGCAAACCCTAAAACCTATAAGCTGCCATTTTGTGATTGACTTGCATGGACGGGTTTAAATTGCATACAAGTTAAATTGGGACATTAGAAAAACGCTGAATGTTGATTCTAGGCTCCCGCTGAGTTCGGTTGAGGTAGTGTGCACGAATTAGGACGAGAAACCAAGAAAATACCGAAAACTGCCAATTCGGGTTAGATCTGCCCAGTTTTCTGGAAACCGAAATTTGAGGCCCTTTAGAGGCTGATTTTGGAAAAACGTAAAACACAAAAGTTGTAGAGTAGGGTTTTTACTGTGGGACAACGCGGACAGTTTTTAAAAATAAGGCTCCAATGGCCTTTGTTTTTAAGAAAAACCGAGCCTGACCATGCCCAGACCCTAAGCACGGCCAGGTGAGTTTAACAGGGCAAACGAACGGATTAGAGACCGATTTGGGTCTCGAGTTCAGAACGAAAGTTTTAGGATTTTTAATGCTTTAAAACTTTCATGAAGAAAACTTTTTCAAATTCGGCTTTGATTTTTAAATAGAAAATTGGATTTCAAAACTGTGCAGTGAACAAGAAATTCCTGCACAGGAATGTTTAAAACAGTGCAGGAAAAGGAAGTTTCTGCATATCCACTGACAAATTCTCAGTGAAAAACTGTTCCAAAGGCAGTTTCTGCTTTTAATAATTTTTACAAAGACCCGTTCTACGTTTTGTAACAAATGCTCTTAAAACCCTAAGTTTTTCCAAAGAAAAGGAAGAGTTTTTTTTAAGCACGTTTAAATGAACCATAATCGGAAAAGGTTCCGCGTTATTGGTTTGGGCCCTAAGCCCAAGGGTTATCCAACGTAACCCAATATAATAGTAAAAAAGGACTAGTCGGGCCTAAAAACTCAGGTTATCGGAAATAACCCTTTGAGTTGTGTATTGGAAGGCATAGGCCCAAGATTTAAAAACAGTAGTCCAACACTACTAAAGATGGCTGTTTAGCCAAGGTTACTTGGTGTAACCAATCAAAGTACACGTTAAGTGTAGTAAACCCTAAACCTTAGGGGTATCCGCGATACAGAGGAAGTATCCGGGTTTATTTAAGAAAAGGGGGAAACATATAACTATGACTAGGTATGAATGTTGGTTTGATTACCAACATTCTGTAAGAACTAAATTCTTACTCTATGTCCTCTGATATAGCAGGAAATAGCCTGCTGAGGTATCCTGCAGTGGATCAACAAGTCTCGGGACATAGCACTCAAAGTAAGTACAACTCCGCCTACAGCATAGGCTCTTGTTGATACTTACCCAAGTATGAATAGTGTTTATGATATGATGTTATGTTTATGATAAGTATGTTCAGTTCATGATTATGAAATTAAAGCATGATTTATGTATAGTGACATCATGAAGCATGTTCACTAATAAGAATAATTATGAGTTCATGTAAAGTAAGTATGATGGCAAGCAAGCTTGCCTGTGTCGTACCGACCCGCGTCAGGTCGGGTTGAGCTATGGCAAGAGTAAGTCCATAGAGCGCACCCGGTACGTACACTCATGATAAGGAGCCCATAAGTAAGATAAGTTAAGAATGAATACGATGGCATAATAAGAGCATAATTGGTTCATGCATATATTATGCGATGTTATAACATGATATGTATGTTATGATAAGTTTAAGTATGTTATGTATGCTATGAGAAGTTATGTATGATGGGTTATGTTTAATTGTTGCGGATATATATGTTGTACTTGCTGAGCGAAAGCTCACGTGACTTACGTCTATGCTGTAGGTAAGCAACCTACCAGCAACTGATGGTGCAAGGTGGCGAGCGGGGCAGAGCAAGCTGTGAAATGTGGGGATTTTAACCGCTTCGCGTTTTGATCTTATTATGTAAATTATGTTGTATGCAAACATCGCTATATTTTGCAAGTATCGCACTGTATAAAAAAAAAAAAAAATTTCCGCTGCTTACGCCAAATAAATAAGTACACATGTATGTATGTATGTATGGTAACGGCCTGTGTTAGGCGGGTCGTTACAGAGTTGGTATCAGAGCGGTTCCCTGCTACCCAATTTCACAGTATGCCTGCCGTCGCTGCCACCATTGTAAGTAATTTTATTTTATGAGTAAATAAATAATTATTACGTGATTATGCTATGATAGATACGATATTATGGATCCCGCTGGAGCGGATGGGGATCGACGTGCTGTTGCATCTTTTCATGAGGCGCACCCGATGATTTTTGACGGGACGAGACGTACGGTGTCGTTAGCTGCTTGGCTATACGACATGGAGTTGATATTCAGATTATGTCATATAGATGAGAGATTACAGGTTTCGTTAGCCAGTCGGTGTCTTTCTGTAGACGCTCGATTATGGTGGATGACGATAGGTGAGAGAGCGATGCCGAGTCGCACTTGGGCTCATTTTCGTGCGTTGATAGTTGCCCGTTTCGGACCGCTACCAGACGAGGGTGTACCTCCTCGTGACCCGGTGATGTATCGGGAGACGTATCGTGCTCGATACCTCAGTTTCGCAGTGGTCTGGCATGCTTTCCCTGATGAGCCCATGAGCCATTATTGTAGGCGGTTCCAGGAGGAGATGCTGCCATACGTTCCACAGGACTTGGAGAACATGGTGGCATTTGCACTTCAGATTTTCGGGACGGATTGCCTCAGCATATCCGGCAGTATGTTCCGATGCCGTTACCTGGCTCGACAGTAGAGCATTTGATAGCCGATATCTTAGAGGCAGAGGCTGTCATACAGGCTATGCAGGAGGCTGAGGTTGGAGAGGACCTCAGGCACCGGTCGACGATGCTGGGATGGGAGAGCCATTTTTAGGGCCTGGTCCAGTTTTTCCCGAGGACCCGATTCCAGCTGAGCCAGTACAGGCAGTGCCTCCCCAGGAGGCCGAGGCTGATATGGCAGCCGATGATTTGGAGCCGGATGACCTTATAGTCCTTCCAGAGGTTCAGCCAGAGGACCCCCCAATCATCGACATATCGAGCGATGATGAGGATGATATGGAGCCAGGGCCAGAGTTTGAGCCTGAGGACTGGCTAGAGGAGGATTTTGATGAGGACCCCGAGGAGATCCCATTGCATGACGGAGATGATGACTCAGACTCCGATGCATCCTCCGTAGTTTCGATCGAGCCTGTAGATTAGGCTAATCATGTGTATGTATTTTGCTTTTATTTTGACTGATATGTACTAGCTTATATTTTTGGATGATAGGCTTGTACTGATGTATGATGAGAAAGTGTTAGACACTTCCATCCGAAATTTTGGCCCTATATGTACAGAAATCGTATCAAAATGTAATTACGAAATTGTGAATATAATGTACTTTTTGTAAGAATACAAAAAGGAAGTTCAGTTATGAAATATTATGATACGATGATGAAAGGCATGTTACGAGTTGTTATGTGCCATGATACGATGAATAAGTTATGATATGAAGAATTATGTTATGTATGACGATAAATGTATGAAAGAAGGGATATTTCCAGTATGATAATATCTTTTCTTATGTCTTAATAGGAGATAGATAATGGTTCGTCCACGTCGAGCAGTGCCTGAAAATCCGCCCGAGCCGGATCTCGCAACTATAGTAGCAAATTTGCAACGGCAGCTGCTGGAACAGCAGCAAGAGACAAATAGACTGCGAGAGCAGTTAATTGAGCTGAACCAAAGACCCAGGGGAGATGAAGTTCCCCCACACCCCGAGAGAGTAGACCCGGTAGCACCTCAGGCACCGGAGATTCCACCAGAGATCCCTCGGAATGTTGAGATTCCGATAGCACCTGCTGGAGTTCCAGTAAACTTACCGCCAGTACGGGAAGATTTACTGTATGAGAGATTCAGGAGGATGAAGGCACCTGAATTTGAGGGAGTAATGGATCCGATAGCTGCGGATAATTGGTTAATTGATGTCCAAGTCATCCTGGACTTTATGAGGCTATCTGAGCAGGAAAAGGTTCTCTGTGCTTCCTTCGCTCTCAAGAAAGACGCCAGACACTGGTGGATGACGGTACAGATGCGGCAAGATGTTACCGCCATGAGCTGGCAAGATTTTGTGGCAGAATTCCGCACCATGTACTACAATAGGGAAATTCTGGCAGCCCAACAGGATGATTTCGCCAGTTTGAAACAGGGATCAATGACAGTAATGGAGGCTGTCAAGAAGTTTGAACAGTTGGCCCGGTTGTGTCCGGAACTGGTTCCCAACGAAACAGAAAAAGTTAGAAGAATGATGAAGATGTTCCGGACAGATATCGCCAAGCAAGTTAGCGCTGGCAGTAGCCCACCTACCCTGGTATCCGACTGCGTGAGTCGTGCTATAAGGGCCGAATACTGGATTAACCAGGATAAAGAAGCAAGGGCTCAGATCTTCAGAGCAAAGAGGGATGAAAAAGCCGTGGCAAAGCCGACGCAGCCCCGCCAAAACTTAGAAACGCCCCCGAAAGGACAAGTCAGTAACCCTGCCCAAGGTTCCAAACAGTTTGGGAGGAACAAGAGAAAGGGAAATTTCCCGGGTCAGGGACAACAAAAGAATTACCCTCAGAAGAGGAATAATAGAGGAAATGAGGGTAATAACACTGACTACCCGACATGCGCCAAGTGTGGAAGGAAACACCCGGGAGTTTGTAGAATGGGGTCGAATGCCTGTTTCCTGTGTGGCAAGGAGGGGCATTATGCGAAGAACTGCCATCTGAATAACCAAGGCCAGAACCCTCAGTACCCGAGTCGGAACACCAACAGCCAGTTGCATGCCGTCCAAACTAGGCTTGAAGGACCCTCAATCACTCAAGGCAGATTAGAGGCTCCTGAACCTCAAGCCAGGATATATGCTTACACCAGAGGTGATGCTGAAGCTGGGACTTCACATGTGGTGACAGGTCAGATCTCTATCGCCACTTATGATGCTATCGCCTTGTTTGATTCTGGAGCTACTCACTCATTTGTATCCCTGGAGTTCGCCCAGAAGTTAGGAAGAGGTGTGAATAGTTTAGATCAGCCCTTCAAAACCTCTTTGCCGTCCGGAGAGATTTTGTGGTCCAATTCTTGGATACGAAATGCTTCCGTGACTATCTGTGGCCGAGAATTGTTAGTAGATCTTATCGCAATCAAGTTACAGGATTTCGATGTGATCTTAGAAATGGATTTCTTAGGCAAATACGACGCCAGGATCGACTGCCGAAAGCGCTGTGTAACATTCAATCCATACGGAAAGGAGGAGTTCAATTTCTACGGACAATCCCGGAACTCAGCAACTAAACTGGTTTCAGCGATGAAGGCTTGGAAAATGTTAGCTAATGGCTGCCAAGGATATTTAGCTAACATGGTGGATAAAGATTGTGAAGTGGAATTGGCACCGGAAGATGTTCCCATCATAAAGGAATATGTGGATATCTTTCCGAAAGATTTACCAGGACTTCCGCCGGAACGCGAGATTTCGTTCGAAATCGAATTGCTGCCTGGAGCTGCACCGATATCGAAAGCGCCTTATCGTATGGCACCTGCTGAGCTTAGGGAACTACAAGTGCAGTTACAAGAATTGCTAGACAAGGGATTCATCCGACAAAGCTACTCTCCATGGGGAGCACCAGTGTTGTTCGTAAAGAAGAAGGATGGATCACTACGAATGTGTATAGACTACCGTGAGCTTAACAAGATTACGATCAAGAACAAGTATCCCCTTCCGAGGATTGACGATCTTTTCGATCAACTTAGGGGAGCGGTAGTATTCTCGAAAGTCGATCTACGATCAGGCTACCATCAGCTCAGGATCAAGGAGTCAGATATCTCCAAGACGGCTTTTCGAACACGTTACGGGCACTATGAGTTTTTGGTTATGCCATTTGGGCTAACCAATGCCCCAGCCGCATTCATGGACCTCATGAATCGAGTATTCAAAGAGTACCTGGATAAGTTCGTCATTGTTTTTATTGACGACATTTTGATCTACTCAAGGTCCAAAGAAGAGCATGAGCGTCATCTTAGATTGGTGATGGAGACGCTTAGACGAAACCAGCTGTACGCCAAATTTACGAAATGTGAATTTTGGCTGGAAAAAGTCCACTTTTTGGGTCATGTAGTATCAAAAGAAGGAATTTCAGTGGACCCTGCTAAGATTGAGGCGGTTAGTGCGTGGCCAGCACCCAAGAATGTTACGGAAATAAGGAGTTTCCTTGGATTAGCTGGCTACTACCGACGGTTCGTCGAGGGATTTTCCAAGATCGCTACACCCCTCACCGCTCTTACCCGTAAAGAAAAGAAATTTGAATGGACTCAGAAATGTGAGGAGAATTTTCAAGAGCTCAAGAGGAGATTGACAAGTGCACCTGTGTTGATAATTCCTGATGTAGATGCAGGAAATTTCGTGATCTATAGTGACGCTTCTAAAAATGGATTAGGAGCCGTCTTGATGCAGAATGGGAAGGTAGTTGCTTACGCATCCCGACAGCTGAAGATTCACGAAAGGAATTATCCCACGCATGACTTGGAGCTCGCGGCAGTAGTTTTCGCACTTAAGATCTGGAGACACTACTTGTACGGGAACAAGTGTGAAATCTACACCGATCACCAGAGCCTCAAGTATATTTTCACTCAGAAGGAGCTCAACATGAGACAACGTAGATGGCTGGAACTTGTGAAGGATTATGATTGTGAGATCCTTTACCATCCTGGAAAGGCGAACAAGGTAGCAGATGCTTAAGCAGAAAATCCGTAGGCATGCTGATGTCTATTGGAATGTTTCCTAGACCACTACAAAAGGAGATTTCCGAGTTCAATTTGGAATTGATAACGGGAAGATTGTCTGTTCTATCCTCCAGTCCAATCTTATGGAAACCATCAAGTCACATCAAAGGAAAGATTCTTCTTTGCTGAAAGCACAACTCTTTGATGAGAAAAACAAGGAGTTTAGAGTCTCCGAAGATGGTGCTATGTACTTCAAAGGAAGGATTTGTGTTCCTAACTTTGAATTTCTTAAGGACCAGATCTTGTCAGAAGCACACAAGACGCCATATTCAGTACATCCAGGAGCTTCCAAGATGTATAAAGACCTTCGACTGAGTTATTGGTGGCCCAATATGAAGAATGAGGTAGCAGAAT
The DNA here is from genome assembly GCA_025413025.1 of Ficus hispida. Classification (NCBI taxonomy): domain Eukaryota; kingdom Viridiplantae; phylum Streptophyta; class Magnoliopsida; order Rosales; family Moraceae; genus Ficus; species Ficus hispida. Next base: position 23,716,612 of record CM046362.1, on the reverse strand, counting down.
ATGTATCGAAATGCCTAACTTGTCAAAAGTTAAGGCTGAACATCGACATCCAGGTGGAGAGCTACAGAAGATAGAGCTTCCTGAATGGAAATGGGAGCAAATTACTATGGATTTCGTAGTAGGGCTACCCAGAACTTCAAGTGGGAATGACTCGATTTGGGTTATTGTGGATAGATTAACCAAATCAGCCCACTTTATTGCGATTAAGGTCACCTTCTCAGTGGAGAAATTGGCTGAAATCTATGTATCCCAGATCGTCAGATTTCATGGAGTACCAAAATCGATCATTTCGGACCGTGATGGACGCTTCACTTCTCGATTTTGGACTAGTGTTCACAATGCTATGGGGTCAAAATTGAAGTTCAGTACGGCATTTCACCCCCAAACTGACGGTCAATCGGAACGGACCATCCAGACACTGGAAGATATGCTCAGATCATGTGTGCTGGATTTCAAAGGAAACTGGGATCAGAAGCTACCATTGATCGAATTCTCCTACAACAACAGTTATCATGCTTCGATTGGTATGGCTCCATTTGAAGCATTGTATGGAAGAAAATGTCGATCGCCTATTCACTGGCAGGAAGTGGGGCAGAAGCAGCTGCAACCACAGACTTCATCAAGAAGACCTCTGAGGATATTCAGATGATCAAGCAGAGGCTCGACATAGCTTTTAGCAGACAGAAAATTATGCCGATAAACGTAGGAGGCCCTTGGAATTTCAGGTGGGAGATGCGGTGTTCATCAAGATCACTCCTATGAAAGGAGTGATGCGATTTGGTAAAAAGGGAAAGCTTAGTCCGAGGTATACAGGACCATTTGAGATTCTCGAACGAATTGGAAAAGTCGCCTATAAGCTTGCCCTACCGCCTGAGTTAGCTTCGATGCATAATGTTTTCCATGTGTCGATGCTCAAGAAGTATGTGTCAGACCCTTCCCATGTGCTTAGTCAGGAACCAGTGGAGGTTCATACGGACTTAACCTATGAAGAAAAGCCAGTTCGAGTTCTGGATCGGGAAGAGAAGGTCTTAAGGAACAAAACCATTCCCATGGTTAAAATATTGTGGCGGAACCACATGGTTGAAGAAGCAACCTGGGAGTTGGAAGATGAGATGAGAAAGAACTACCCTGATTTGTTCTAATTTTCGAGGACGAAAATTTTTAAGGGGGGTAGATTGTAAGAACTAGAATTTTACAACGTCACAATTTCTTGTATAGAAATTTAAACTGTACCATGAAGGTATTTATGAAAAGCCCGGTTTAGGGTTTTTATTCAGAATTGTGAGTTCTTATGCTTTTATAAGACTCAAAAATGATTGCTTAGTTGAGCATACGACCTTTTGAGGAAAAAGGTATGAAAACGCTATGATTTTTACAAAAGTCAAAGTTTGACCCGAGAGTCAAAGTTTGACCAGAAAGTCAAAGTTTGACCAGAAACCGTCAAAGTAAACCAAGAGAGTCCACGTTGTCAGAATAGGCAACATTGACCTAAGAAAGTCAAAGATTGGCTAGAAAGATCAATTCTTTGACGATATCAAAAATGGTAGCAGTATAGGAAGTATACTGCGGAAAACCAATTTTTCAGATAAAATGGTTTAAGTTAGATTCAAAACCACCATAGAAAAATCAAGCACACTAATAGGAATTAAAAGCCAAAAGGCTAGAAACGAAAAGACAATTCTTCGTATGGCCTATTATTAGACAGATAAATTTTGGACTGTATTTTATAATTGGTACTGTGAATCAAAGACCACAGTACCAACCATATCTGTTTGGTATTAAGTATACTGTTAATCAAGAATGAGGCCAAACAAGGGTTTAATGATGTCACATAGCTTTTTAATTATGACATCATTAATTGATTTAATGAAAATTTGGAAAGAATTAGTTGGTTCTAGACTGGAATGGCCGGCCACCTCACCCCTTTTTGTGCAAATTGGCTAACTTTGAGGACTATTTTGCAATTTTGAAAAGTTCAAATTTGCCTATAAATAGGAGTGCATTCTATTCACAAAAATGTGAAAATTTAGGCAAACTTTGGCCAAATTTCAGCACAAAATCCGACCATATTAGGAGCTGCCAAAGAGAAAGAAAAAGTTTGGGGAACCAAGAATTTAGTCCTAGGAGGGTTCGGTTTGCACTAGGAATCAAGCTAGAAAGCTGAAAAAAAATTTTGGAGCCAAACTAGCCATAGTGGCCGGTTGTGTGGCTGCTGCAAGGGGGGCGAAATTTTGAGGTGGAAAACTAGTGAGGAAGTGGCTGATTGCTGTGAAACTTGGCTGGAAACTTGGTTGGTGCATGCACTAGGAGGCTGGAAAATTTCAAGCTCATTAGGTGGAGCTAGGGCCGGCTGCACCAAGGAGAAAGGAAGGGAGAAAGATCGAGCCAACCAAACCCATTTCCACTCGGATTAAGGTAAAATTCGTTTGGCACTTAAATCTCTCAATTCAAGTTCTAAATTGGAGATTTAAATGTATTACAAGCTATTTTGTAATGAGCATAAGCTCAATTTAATTTTCTGATTTAGGTCAGATTTTTAAGTGTGCTTGATTAGGTATTAAGGGTGGTTGATTTAGTAGTTTAGGCAATGTTTTGATTATGTTTATGATTGTTAATGATTAGGGTTGCATGATAGAAAGTTTAGTAAGTTATATGTTCCCCAAAATCTGATTATGCTTGCTGTAAAAATTTAGTTAGGATGCTAGAATGATCATGCATACAAATGGTTTGATGATTAGCCAAAACCATGCAAACCCTAAAACCTATAAGCTGCCATTTTGTGATTGACTTGCATGGACGGGTTTAAATTGCATGCAAGTTAAATTGGGACGTTAGAAAAACGCTGAATGTTGATTCTAGGCTCCCGCTGAGTTCGGTTGAGGTAGTGTGCACGAATTAGGACGAGAAACCAAGAAAATACCGAAAACTGCCAATTCGGGTTAGATCTGCCCAGTTTTCTGGAAACCGAAATTTGAGGCCCTTAGAGGCTGATTTTGGAAAAACGTAAAACACAAAAGTTGTAGAGTAGGGTTTTTACTGTGGGACAACGCGGACAGTTTTTAAAAATAAGGCTCCAATGGCCTTTGTTTTTAAGAAAAACCGAGCCTGACCATGCCCAGACCCTAAGCACGGCCAGGTGAGTTTAACAGGGCAAACGAACGGTTAGAGACCGATTTGGGTCTCGAGTTCAAACGAAAGTTTTAGGATTTTTAATGCTTTAAAACTTTCATGAAGAAAACTTTTTCAAATTCGGCTTTGATTTTTAAATAGAAAATTGGATTTCAAAACTGTGCAGTGAACAAGAAATTCCTGCACAGGAATGTTTAAAACAGTGCAGGAAAAGGAAGTTTCTGCATATCCACTGACTAATTCTCAGTGAAAACTGTTCCAAAGGCAGTTTCTGCTTTTAATAATTTTTACAAAGACCCGTTCTACGTTTTTAACAAATGCTCTTAAAACCCTAAGTTTTTCCAAAGAAAAGGAAGAGTTTTTTTTAAGCACGTTTAAATGAACCATAATCGGAAAAGGTTCCGCGTTATTGGTTTGGGCCCTAAGCCCAAGGGTTATCCAACGTAACCCAATATAATAGTAAAAAGACTAGTCGGGCCTAAAAACTCAGGTTATCGGAAATAACCCTTTGAGTTGTTTATTAGAAGGCATAGGCCCAAGATTTAAAAACAGTAGTCCAACACTACTAAAGATGGCTGTTTAGCCAAGGTTACTTGGTGTAACCAATCAAAGTACACGTTAAGTGTAGTAAACCCTAAACCTTAGGGGTATCCGCGATACAGAGGAAGTATCCGGGTTTGTTTAAGAAAAGGGGGAAACATATAACTATGACTAGGCATGAATGTTGGTTTGATTACCAACATTCCGTAAGAACTAAATTCTTACTCTGTGTCCTCTGATGTAGCAGGAGATAGCCTGCTGAGGCATCCTGAATTGGATCAACATACCTCGGGACATAGTACTAAAGGTAAGTACAACTCCGCCTACAGCATAGGCTTTGTTGATACTTACCAAGTATGATAGTGTTTATGATATGATGTTATGTTTATGATAAGTATGTTCAGTTCATGATTATGAAATTAAAGCATGATTTATGTATAGTGACATCATGAAGCATGTTCACTAATAAGAATAATTATGAGTTCATGTAAAGTAAGTATGATGGCAAGCAAGCTTGCCTGTGTCGTACCGACCCGCGTCAGGTCGGGTTGAGCTATGGCAAGAGTAAGTCCATAGAGCGCCCCGGTACGTACACTCATATAAGGGGCCCATAATAAGATAAGTTAAGAATGAATACGATGGCATAATAAGAGCATAATTGGTTCATGCATATATTATGCGATGATACATGATATGTATGTTATGATAGTTAAGTATGATGTTATGCTATGAAAAGTTATGTATGATGAGTTATGTTTATGTTTAATTGTCGCGGATATGTATGTTGTACTTGCTGAGCGAAAGCTCACGTGACTTACGTCTATGCTGTAGGTAAGCAACCTACTGGCAACTGATGGTGCAAGGTGGCGAGCGAGGCAGGCGAGCTGTGGAATGTGGGGATGATAACCGCTTCGCGTTTTGATTTATTATGTAAATTAATCGTATGCAAACATACTAATATGTTATACATTCACGTATCCGCATTATAAAAAAAAAAAAATTTCCGCTGCTTACGTTACCTATAATTAAGTATGCATGTATGTATGTATGGTAACGGCCTGTGTTAGGCGGGTCGTTACATTATGTATGCCACATGTGAATACAGATAAGCTAATTTCAAAATCTAATACAAATCCTAATGCAAATCTTCCAATTTTAAATATTTTATTTAATATAAAATTATCTAAAATTTATATATTGTAATAATTTTGTAATTAATTCAGGAGGTAAACTGTCAAAATTAAAAATTAGGGGGCAAATTGTAAAAGAATAAAAAATTTAGGGGACATTAATACTAAATATTTGGAAATTCACCAATCTCAAAGCTATCTCATAATTAAATTAGTCTTTTTCTTTCTTTTCTTCTCTAATAGTAACCCGACCTCACTTCTTCCTAATTGCCCTTTAAATACTCTAAATCATATCCAGTTTCACTCTTTTTAAAAACAAAGTCAAAAAACTTATTCCATAAGTTATTAACTTACAAACCCCATGTTGGAAAAATGAATCTGATATCAGAGTTACGATACAGTGGAAGTTTTAAAAATTTTATGCTGATTCAGAAAAAAAGTTGATGATGTATATAACAATAAATTAAATACATGATCAAACGTATCTTGTTTCTCGAATACTAGAATTTCTAGAGCATCAACCAACGTGTTTCCTCTACTATTCTCGAGTCCCGACGTCTCAGAGTGTGTGTGGGCACATGTGCTATGAATCCAAGCGACCGGTAATTCTTCCGAAGTCTAGATCCACATTCTCAATCCCAATGTACCTCGTTGAGAATTCGATCTAGGTTCGTTCTTCAAAACTATAAAGTAGGAACCGGTTAACCTTCTATGAAAAATATAACTCGGCTTAACCTTCCTCATAGTTTTGATTCAATGAAAATTTCTCTCTTTTTCTCACACCCAGGTTGGACGAATTTTCTCAAGCCCAAAAAAACCTAGTTTTGGCGTTTTCTCTCTCTCCAAAAATGTCCCCTTGTAAGTGTATGATAAATGGTTTTTTCAAGAACCCCTAGCCTTCTCTGTAACACCCCAGCCGTCTATGTAGGGCCGACTACATAAACTTGGGTCGTTACTTTACTTACTTAACTTAACTCTTCATTCAAAAAGCTTAAACTTACTGAAAATTCCGGAGTAAAAATTTTTTTTTTCTTTTCTTACTTTACTTTGAACTTAACTTATCCTCATATATATTCATATGTACTCACTCGAGTACCGAACTTTCATAATCATCTTGAAAGCTAACATATTCATACGTGGACCAAACCCAACCTAGTATGGGTCGGTACGACACGAGGCAACTTGCTTGCCGTTATACTTAAAAAACCATTCTTTGACTTGTTCTTGAAAACAATTTCTTAAAAATAGTTTTCTTCTTGAAAACGGTTCCTTATCCATACTATCACTTTATTATATCATAACATAATATAAAACACATTTTAAATATATTTTTCAAAACATATCCTTTCATAACATAATTTCACAACCCGTGGTGGTGTCCATCCCACATTTCACAGTCTGTAGCGTCAGCCTCCACAGCCTTGCATCAAGTATTGCCGTAGGTTGCTAACCTACAGCATGAACGTAAGTAATGAGCTTGTGCCCAGTAAGTACAACATTCAATCCGCAAAACATTTTAAATAAAAGAATGCATTGACCGATTATGCTTTCTTATGAATTAATTAAATTTTCATATATTATCTTGATTCTGTTTCCTTGCATGTCATGTGTGCACATACCGTGGTCCATAGCTATGGAATAGCTGGAGGCAGCCAATCCAATCCAACTCAAACCATGAAACAAACTGTTTAAACATGGAGTGATTGGGCAAGCCAAACCAATTCAACTCAAACCATAGACTAAA
>CM046362.1:23682761-23709969 GCA_025413025.1 Ficus hispida | reverse complement strand
ATATATTGATGTACTTCAAGGGATATGTCAAAGCATATATTTTATAATCTAATGCTAATATATATTGTTGTTTTAAAATATATATATTGATTACTTCTAGTACTTTCTTTACTATAATTTTAAAGAAGAGGCGTTTGCATGTGTGACCGTTAATTGTTATTCAAATTAATAATACTTATCAACATCGTTTGTGTCTTTAAAACGAACCGAATCTCCAGGTGGTTATTTTTGGTATTTCTCTCTTACTAATAAAATTTTGTTTTCATTTTAGGAAAAAAATCAAAAAAGGAGATTCTATAAAGATGGCTAGTATAGAAACAAATTTCTATGTATGAATAAACTTATCGCTATCAATTCATATCATATTTCCATTTGGCACCCCTAAAATTTTTTTCATGGAATCCTTGCATTCTGTATGCAAGAGCCATTCGGTACCAATTTCTCCTCACAAATCTCATTCCTTTTGGATTTCCCAACCATTCCCACTTTTCACTCATCCCTGATTAAAAAAATTCTCCATCTTCCCCCTCTCTTTTGTCTATCAAATGGCTTCTAAGGAGAAACAAGTAATCGAGAGTGAATTCAAACTTATCAACATCTCCAAGGCGGCTATAATCGACCATTTTCCATGCAATACCTCTGAGGTTCAACTATTCAACCTTGGCTTTGCTCATGGCCAGAGAAGCAACACCAATATGCGTTCCGTAAGTAATCTTCCTCCATTTGCCAACACCCAAAATCATCTCCTTTTTCCAATTTCACGGCCATCACCACTTAGGGGGTACTATGTGAACAACAATTTGAAGGCATGGGGGCCCTGAGATCTGCAGCCATTATCCACAAATCCTTCTTTAACTGACAATCTTGTTGATGAGACCAATTTCCCTATATATGGGAAATCCAAACAACCCTTTTCTTCCGTTGACTAGTCAACGGATGAGGACAACCAAATAAATATGTGACATCACAAATGGGATGTCAAAAAGAAATACTCAATTTTCAGATTTTTCGAGAAATTATCCTATTGTCTTTAAAATAGGTGGGTACCACACTTATTTGAAAAGTACCCAGTTTCATTTTTCTCCACAAATTTGCAAGAGTAGCACTAGTACTACCACACCCCAATTTCTCTCCCCAATAATGGTTATGCATCTAGATCAGGCTAGATCTCTTGCCAAAAGAAGCTCATGGAATCCTAGGTGACTTTCGCTGGCAGCATTGCATTTAGCCTCCACGAACCTGAATTCCCTCAATTGTCTGGCCATCCTTTCAATCTTTTGGTCCGAAAAATAGAACCCATTGACGAACACCCTATGAACCCTCCTCCGACTATTATTCACCTAATTGGTCAGCCTACTGATGGCCCAATAATTGTTCCAAAATCCGACATTCGTGAAGCTGAGAGAGCACTTAAAAGGCTGAGGCTTGGGCTCGATATTAAAGAACCAGTTGTCGAAGAAGAACAGAGAGGAATATTGCATATCAAATTGTGGCTCCTGAAGTTCAAGAGGTGAGGCGTTTTCACAAAGATCACGGGTGCAATAAATCATTTCAGACCGGAAAGGCCTTGGGAGGTACAAGAGTTCCCATTCAAGGAAAAGAGGGTGATAGTAAAGGACTTCACAAGAGTGTTTGATCTTGTTGATGTTGCCCCAGGCAACAACAATGACATCACAAATATGCCTGCTGTTTAAGCCGCCATGACGATCATTGTCGTGAACTTTGATGAGGCCGACAAGGAATGGCCATGAGCGATGTTATGATAGTTTAATTCGGGTTTTACGAGCATCTGAAGGATGACAAACAATTTTGTCCACATGTATTTGAATATTAATCTAGTTTGAGTACTTTGATTTCCAGTTTTTAGTTAATGCAATTTCACCGCATTCTTGTTAACCGAGCTCTTGTTTCAATCAAGCACAATTTTATGTTGAGACTTGATGTATTTTCAGCCCAAATTAAAGCAATATTAAGTCTAGATAGTTGTTTTCATTATTAGTTTTATCATGTCTGGCTTATGTACAAGATAGATTTTCTTTAGCCTTCTTTGACATCCAAATAGATAAGTATGAATGGTCAAAATCCAAACAAGAATTAAAGAAGGACAATAATCATAAGTATATCTATTTGATAAGTTGTTTTCACAATTTTCTCTAATAGTGGCTAGAGTGTGTATTTATCCAACATCGCTATATTGCAGGGCTTCCATGATGTGTAAATGTGGAATGGGCTCCCTCATCACTTATGCTAGCTTTTGTGGATGACTTCAACCCAAGCCCATTTAACATGGTATCAAAGCTAGGTTTTTGTAGGTAATGTTGGGTTTGGAACTTGATCATGCTAGACAAGAGCGAGGGTGTTGGATTGTCTATTTATCCTACATTGCTGAGTACCATGGCTGCTTTGTTGTATAAATATAGAATAGGCTCCCTCTTCCATTGATCTCGCTATTGAGCTCCCATTTAGTCAACTCATGTGGACCGGCTGTCCAACTAGGTTGTAGCCCAAAATTCAAAAACAAATATGTTCCTTAGTTAACGGGAAGCTAGCACTTACCTCAACCATCAGGTTTGTTAGTTCAAGAGTCTAAAGATTAAGCAGGTATGTCATTTGTCCGACGTGATAGGCACTATGATTATTGAAATATAAAGATGATGACACAGATTTAAGTTTGAAGATTTGGAAAAGCTGGGAAAGGATATTATATGTTATCCTGCAACATGATCTGCAGCCCAAAACAGAATCAACAGAAGAAACCAAAGGTCCTATTTAATCAACAACAAGCATTATCAATGGAGATAACACTTGTGATTTATTATGTGTAAGAATTCCGTGATAAAATCTGGAAAATTGAATGGATTTATTGATTTATAGTCGGTAACCAGCTGATGGAAATGGTAACCGGTCAGTAACCTACTGGTAGCTGCTGACGGAGATGGTTACTGTCATGGTAACCTGTTGGCAAAAATAACCAACTACTAACCTTACCGACTGGTTTCCTGTCAGTGAAGGCAGTTACATCATGGGATACCACTAGTAGGTACTAAAAATAAATAAATAAATAAACATTGTAATTTCATGACATTTCTGGGAAAAAGTTTTTTGTGTTTAGCAAAAATTAATCCAAGACATAATATCGTGCATTTCTCTAAAGTGCTCAATATCTTTGTGCTCTCTTTTCTCTTTTTTTTTACTCTATTAGTTTCTTATTTAATTTCTTAGTAACAGATTATTCTCCCAATAATTATTTTGTGTCCATCCAATTTTATGAAGTTTGCAAGTGACTGACTCCATTCTAATATTTCAACATTTGCTCCTTTTCCATGTTTATTACTTTGGACGTCAATATAGCTAAAATAAAATAAGGGAAAACAAGATTAAAATGTCGCATAAAACACTTTCAAAAACATATATATCAGCTGAAATCTTAGTGCCCTTCAATTATTCTTAAATAGTGGCCAAGCACCATAGAAAATGGTTCCTTTGTCTTTTCCCTTTTTATTTTTTTATAACTTTCTTCTTAACAAATTGTCAAATATGACCCACAAAAAAAAGTATATTCACAAGAAATTAAAGTAGATTTCCAACTTACTGCTTTGCACTGTGATTCTAGCTCAATCTTTGAATACTCATCAATAGCCTTGCCCAACAGTATAACTTACACAGTTGATCATTTTCACACACAATTTGCATCTGACCATCCCTCTCTCCTTTTCTTCCTCCAACCAGTTGAGCTAATCTCCAGCACCAATTGTCATGGCTGAAATTCTTATTTCGGTTCTGCTAGAACAGTTGGTGTCGCTAGCTGTCGAAGAGATACTAGAAAAAGGAAGGCAGGCCAAGAATGTCAAGAAAGAATTTGCAAAACTCACCAGCAATCTCCAAGCCATCAATGCTGTGCTCTTGGATGCAGAGAAACGACGGGTCGAAGAGGAGGCCATGCGAGGTTGGCTAGAGAAGCTGCAAGACATGTCGTGCGAGATTGATGATGCGCTCAATGAGTGGAACACCGTCATTCTCAGATTCGAAGCTGAAAAACAAGAGAAAGGAGAAGCTGATCAACATGCTGATCTTGTGAAGAAGGTATGCTTCTTATGCCATCTTCCTGGTTTCCTTTTGTTCAAGTCCGTCAAGTTGGTCAGCATCTTAACGTTTCTTGCAAGATTAAAGAGTTGAATGAATAGATTGATATCTTGTTGATGAGAAAAACAAGTTCAGATTTAACGAAGCAAGCGTCGTTGAACAACCTGAAAGGGAGAAGATGACTTCCTTTGTTGACGTTTCCTGTAATAATCGAAATTTCTACGACTCATGATTTCCTTATATGTAAAGAAATTTAAGTCCGTACTATGTGTTTATGTAATGTTTCATAAAAATTATAAATATCAATGTGAAATTCATAATTTATTATCAGTAAATGTTTGAGTTCTCGTTTAATTAACTATGAGACTCAATAATAAGTTTATTAGGTCAAGAACGAAGCCTTTTAGTAAAAGGCAGAATCATGATTATGTTTTTATTCTGACATAAGTATGACCAGAATAACCTATGATTAGATAAGACGGTACTGCAGTATAATAAGCAGTATTAAAATTGTAACGCCCCAACCTACGTAGGCAGTTACCATACATACTTGGAATTATAACACTGCTTAAACTTGCTTGGAAAATCGAGAATAAATTTTTTTTTTTTTTAAACTTACATATAAAATAGAGTTACTCATATGGAAACTTATCATACATACATACTAAGATAAAAACATACATACTTCTTACAAAATTATTCGAGTCTTTAAATCCTCATAATTTTTATGCAACATAACTGTCTTTAAAAAAATATATATAAACTTAAACTTATCATAACTTCGCGGAAGATTTTGCGTAGTGGTATCCCACACCGCCCTTCACCTGCCGCATCATCCACCTGGCCCACCAATTAAGCTGCAGGCCTCTTACCTACAGTATGAAATATACTGATGAGCTTTCGCTCAGCAAGTACAAACATAATCTCACAAAATTAATAATGTCGTGCAACTCATGCATGAATTAATTATGAGTCTTTTATAACCAATTATTGACTTGAACTTATTATCTTGTTTAACATGTGGGCCCCTAGTTACGTACCAAAAGCGCGCAAGCCTCAGAACGTCAGGGTTTGCAAGGCCCTTAACCATTCTGGAAAACATGAACATGACCTTCACGCATCAACGGAAGGTTATAATTATAACTTGAAACATACATGATCCTCCGCATCAACGGAGGTTGGTACGACACCTTACTTGTCTTGGTTTAGTCTTAGTCTTGTTATATTTCCAAGACTAAGAGTCTTTACATGTGATCTTAATAGTCATAATGTACATGAACTAGACATGGCATACTTAATGTATCCTGGTTAACATAACTTAACATGGTTATCGTATCATAACATGGCATAACATGACATAACATAACATGGCATAGCATAGCATAACATAAACATAGCATACATAGCATAACATGGCATAACGTGTAAACATGTCATATACTTGAAAATAGATTACTATTTCCATACTGTAGTGAGGTTTGTACTTACTCGTCTACTATGTCCACTAATCGTCGCTCTAATTCCGGACACAACAGCAGGTTATCTCCTGTTATAATAAGGACATAGGATAAGAATTCTGTACTTATAAAATGTTGGTAACCAAACCAACATTCATACTTAATTAGGCTTATATGTCCCCATATCATTATCTTGGAAAAATATCGTAAACGGATTACTATTCATAATCCCGTAAATAACCTCGAGATAAGGGTTGAAATCAAAAGGCTTGTCCTTTATTGGCTTACGTTGGAAAACCTTTGGGTTTTGGGCCCAAACCAATAACTTGGTTAAATCCTTTCTTGCTTTGTTTTTTTAGAAAACTTAGGTTTTTCTTTCAAAAATCCTTGAAAATTATGAGTATTTTGTAAATTGTTAAGGCTGAAAACTGCCATTGGAACAGTTTTAGCAGTCAAAACAATGGGTTTTGTGAAAATACAGTTTTTCTGTTTTGTTTTAGAAGATCCTGTGCATAAATTTCTTGTTTCCTCACAGTTTTGAAATCAAATTGTATTTAAAATCCATATCGAATTTGAAAAACTTTCTTCATGAAAGTTTTTGTCTTGAAAAATCCTAAAACTTTCATGTTTTAAGAAAACCCAGTTCGGCTTAATTCTTTCGTTTAATGTTAAACTTCTGGCCGTGCATGAAGCTGGCAATTAGGCTCGGTTTTTATAAAACGAAGGCCTTGGGCCTCATTTTGAAAACATTCCACGTTGTCTACTAGGAAAAACCTACTCTACAACTTTTGTGTTTTAATTTTTCCAAATCGGCCTCTAAGGGCCCCAAATCTGGTTTCCTGAAAACTGGCTAACTAGACCCGAATGGCAGTTTTCGGTTTCAAATTGTTTTACGTCCTAATCGCGCACACTACCTCAACCGACCAAGCGGGAGCTTAACATCAACACACATCGCTTTTTCTAACGTACATTTTCTTTAAACACATTTTAAAATTTAGCCATGCAACCCATTATTCTTTTCTAGAATTCTAGGGTATGCTTAATTTCCAAAGTTGCATAATTTGCTCTACATTAGCCATGCAACCTTTTTAACCATTCTAGCTCAACTTAAATTCACTTAGGGGACATATAACCTAGGCAGCAGCTAACATACATACCACATAATTAAATCAAGCATCAATTAAATCATGCAAAACTTAATAAATTCAAACCACCCTTAAGTCCTAATCAAGCACATATCTAACTTCCTAAACTAAAGCAATTAGTAAAAATTGAGCTTATGCTCATACAATTTGACAACTTGAAATACAATTAAATTTCAAATTGAACAAATTGAAAAAGCTTAAGGCCATGGAAGATTACCTTTCTTGACCCTAAGAATGGTTAGGGTTTGGTTCCAAGAATTTTCTCCTTTCCTTGGCTCCTTGGTGAATTCGGCCTCCCCCTAGCCTACCCGAAATTTTGGTTTCTTTTGGCTGCTGATTTTCACCAAAAATCTGAGCCACTCCCCCTTGTTCCAATCAGTTTTTCTCACCCTTTTCCAGCTCCCTACAGTTCGGCCACTTGGCCAAATGAGCTCCAAAAATTTTCAACTCTTTCCCTTGGTTCCTAGATGAAATCCGAAATTTACCCAATGATTCCTACACTTGGATTTTGGTTTTTGTTTTGTTTTTCTTGGCTGCTAAGGGACGGTTTTTGGAGCTGGAAAATGGACAGCATATGGCTAAGTTTTCTGATTTTTTTTTTGAATAAAATGGGCACCTATTTATAGGCATTTGAAACTTTGCAAAATTGCTAGTTTAGTCCTTCAAAAATCACAATTTTGCACAAAAGCATGCTAGGTGGCCGGCCATGAAGTGTCTAGAACCTTCCAAAGAATTCTTCTAATTTCCTTTAATTCCAAAAATTCAATTATAATGTCATACTTTGTGGATAAGGTGATGTCATCCCATAAAGCCTTGTTTGGCTCTTTTCTTCAATATGCAATCCATTTTTGAGCTACACAGATATTTTTAATACTGTGTTCACTAATACACAGTACTGTAATATATTTTGCAGTCCAAAATTTATCTGTTTAAAAATGAACTGTACGAAAAATTCTCTTTTCGCTTAGAACTCTTAGGCCCTTAATTACCTACTTAGTGTGCTTGATTTTACTCTATCGTGGTTTTAAAAATAACATGATCCATTTTATCAGAAAATGATTTTTCGCAGTATACTTCCTATACCGCTCATCATACTTCATTATCTTCACATAGTTGACCTTTTCAGTCATCTTAACCTATCGGGTCAACCTTAACTTCCTTGGTCAAGCTTTGATCAACATAAAATCATAACGTTTTTGTACCCCTTTTTACTAAAAAGGTTACTGCTTGGCTAAGCAATTTGCTTATTGAGTCTCATAGCTAATTAAATGAGAACTCAAATATTTACTAATAAAATTATGAATTTCGTATTGATATTCATAATTTTCATGAAACATTACAAAAACACATAATACGAGCATAGATTTCTTATGTACAAGGAAATCATGAGTCCGTATAAATTTTCGGTTATTACAATCCACCCTCCTTACAAAATTTTCGTCCTCGAAAATTAGAATAATTCTGGGTGGCTTTTCTTCATATCCTCTTCACGTTCCCATGTTGCTTCCTCCACTTCATGATTTCGCCAAAGAACCTTGACTAAAGGTATAACTTTTTGCCTTAGTACCTTTTCTTCTCGTGCCAAAATTCGGACCGGTCTCTCCTCATAAGTCAGATCCTCGTGAACCTCAATTGGGTCATGGCTTAATACATGTGAGGGATCCGAGATGTATTTCTTTAGCATCGACACATGAAATACATTGTGCACATATGCTAATTCTTGGGGTAAAGCCAGCTTATAGGCCACATTACCAACTCTTTCGAGTACTTCGAATGGTCCTATATATCTCGGACTTAGTTTTCCTTTCTTTCCAAATCTCATGACTCTTTGAATGGAGCAATCTTGAGGAAAACCAAGTCTCCTACTTGGAATTCTAGAGGCCTTCTGCGTTTGTCGGCATAACTCTTTTGTCGACTAAATGCAGTTTCCATCCGTCGACGTATAAGTTTTATGGCCTCAGTGGTTCTCCGTATAAAGTCCGTAGATACAAGTTCTTTCTCTCTTGTTTCGTACCAATGGACTGGAGATCTACACCTTCTTCCATAGAGAGCTTCATAAGGAGCCATTCCAATCGAAGCATGGAAACTATTGTTGTACGAGAATTCAATCAAAGGAAGCTTCTTATCCCAAGTTCCCTTGAAGTCCATCACGCATGCTCGTAACATATCTTCTGGAGTCTGAATGGTCCTCTCTGATTGTCCATCCGTCTGTGGGTGAAAGGCTGTACTAAAAGTAAGCTTGTACCCATTGCTTGATGTACACTCTTCCAAAATTTAGAAGTGAAACGACCATCACGATCTGAGATGATCGATTTGGGGATCCCATGGTAGCGAACAATCTGCGCGACGTACAGGTCCGCTAGCTGCTCCACTGAGAAGCTAAGCTTGATGGCCAAGAAGTGTGCGGATTTCGTCAATCGATCGACAATCACCCAAATAGCATCGTTGCCGCTGGGAGTTCGGGGTAGACCAACCACGAAATCCACCGTCACTTGGTCCCATTTCCATTCTGGGATGGAAATTTTCTGCAATTCTCCCCCAGGACGTTGGTGTTCAGCCTTCACTTTTTGACATGTAAGACATTTACTAATGAACGTGGCAACGTCATTCTTCATCTTGGGCCACCAAAAGCTTTCCTTCAAGTCTTTGTACATCTTTGTGGCTCCAGGATGAACGGAATACGGAGTCTCATGAGCTTCTTTCAAGATCCGTTCCTTCAACTCGTCTTCATTAGGAATGCATAGTCTATTTTTCCGATAGAGTATGCCCTCATCAGATATGTTGAAGTCCGACTCCTTCCCTTCTAGGACTTCGTTCCTCGTCCTAAGCAGTGAGCCATCTCCTTCTTGACGTTCCTTCATGCCATCCAAAATGGTAGGTTGGAAGGTTAGGGCAGCTAAACCTCCCGTAATGAGCTCTATTCCAGCTTCTACTAGCTCTCTTTGAAGGGGCGCGATCAATGGCTGAATTGATCTCATCGAGGAAATCGACTTCCGACTTAGAGCGTCGGCTACTTTGTTGGCCTTCCCCGGATGGTAACGGATGTCGATGTCATAATCCTTTACCAGCTCGAGCCATCTTCTTTGCCTCATGTTAAGCTCCTTCTGTGTGAAGATATATTTCAAACTCTGATGATCCGTATAAACTTCACACTTAGCGCCGTAAAGGTAGTGTCTCCAAATTTTGAGTGCAAATACTACCGCCGCAAGTTCCAAATCATGCGTTGGATAGTTTTTCTCATGATCCTTAAGCTGTCGGGAAGCATACGCGATCACTTTTCCATTTTGCATGAGAACGGCTCCCAATCCTATCTTGGAAGCATCGCTGTATATCACGAAGTTCCCTTCCTCTACCACTGGAATCGTAAGAATTGGAGCACTAGTCAGCTTACTTTTAGCTCTTGAAAGTGTTCTTCACACTTTGTAGTCCATTCGTACTTCTTTCCTTTCCGTGTAAGTGCGGTGAGTGGCGCTGCGATCTTAGCAAATCCCTCGACGAAACGTTGGTAGTAGCCTGCTAAGCCAAGGAAACTACGTACTTCGGTGACACTTGTCGGAGCTGACCATTTACTCACGGCTTCAATCTTGGCCGGATCTACGGATATGCCTTCCCTGGAAACCACATGTCCTAAGAAATGGACCTTCTCCAACCAAAATTCACACTTGGTGAATTTAGCATAAAGCTGGTTTCGCTTTAAAATCCGTAAGGCAATCCTTAGATGCTCCTCATGCTCCTCCTTAGATCTTGAATAAATCAAGATATCATCTATAAAGACGATAACAAACTTATCCAAGTAGTCCTTGAATACTCGATTCATCAGGTCTATAAAGGCAGCTGGAGCATTTGTCAATCCAAATGGCATAACGAGGAACTCGTAATGTCCATATCACGTACGGAAGGCCGTCTTGGGAATGTCTCCTTGCCTTATTCGAAGCTGATGATATCCCGATCGCAGGTCAATTTTTGAAAAAATTGAAGCTCCTTTCAATTGATCGAACAAATCATCGATCCGGGGTAGTGGATACTTGTTCTTAATGGTGATCTTATTCAATTCCCGATAGTCAATGCATATCCTAAAAGTGCCATCCTTCTTTTTAACAAATAAAACTGGGGCTCCCCATGGCGAATAGCTCTGACGGATGAATCCTCGGTCCAGGAGCTCTTGCAGCTGAAGTTGCAATTCCTTAAGTTCGGCGGGGGCCATCCTATAAGGTGCCTTGGATACTGGTGCCAATCCAGGAAGCAATTCGATCTCAAAAGAGATCTCTCGCTCCGGTGGTAATCCTGGTAAATCCTCAGGAAAAACTTCAATAAAATCCTTGACTATCGGTACTTCCTCCGGCCTGCTCTTAGTTTCTTGAGCCTTATCCACCATGTTGGCTAAAAATCCCATACATCCTTCTACCAACAACTTCTTAGCCTTTAGCGCAGAAATGAACATTTTCGGCTGTTTCGGAGTCGATCCTCTAAAAATAAATTCCTCGCCTCCCATTGGCTTGAACGTGACTATCCGACGTTGACAGTCTATAACCGCGTTGTATCTCCCCAAGAAATCTATACCCAAAATGACGTCGTAGTCATACAGGTCAATGACAATCAAGTTGACATACATTTCCCTACCACATATAATCATTGGAACATGACGTAGCCAATAATCAGACAACAGAACTTCTCCGGACGGTAAAGCAGTTCTGAAAGTTCTTCCAATCCTATCGATTCCTCTACCTAGTTTTTTAGCGAACCTAGGTGATGTGAATGAATGCGTAGCTCCAGAATCAATTAACACATAAGCATCTTGCTGGGCGAAAGGAAGCTGACCTGTCACCACTGTGGATGGTCCTGCTTGAACATCCTCAGTATAGGCATAAATGCGCCTTGAGTTGCTGGAGCTTCAAGCCTGCCTTGAGAGATTTCAGGTCCTTCGAGCTTCATCTGTGCTGCATGAAGCTGATACCACTGACTCCTTTGTTGGTGCTGCGGATTCTGGGAATTAGCATTGCAGTCCTTAGCATAGTGGCCTTCCTTACCACACAGAAAACAACGATTAGTTCCATCACGGCAGTCTCCCGGGTGCTTCTTTCCACATTTCTGACAAGTGGGATTCATGCTGCTATCAGGGGCATTCCGTTTCTGGGGAAAATTTTGTTGATTCCCCTGACCCCCTCCATTCCACTTCCTCTTCTGTTGACTACTGCCGTATTGCCTGTTGTTGCTGTGTTGCCCAAAAGATCCTCCCTTCCCTTTCTGCTGCGGAGGTTGGCTTGGTCTTGCTTGAATCTGCTTAACTTGGGCCTTCTCTTCTCTCTTTTCCTTAAAAAACTTAGCCCGTTGTTCTTTGTTCTGACCTACCCAATACTCAGCTCGTATCGCCCGGCTGACACATTCAGCAACGGTGATTGGTGGGTAGGGGCCACTGCTAATCACTACAGCCAGATCCGAGCGGAACATCCTCATCATCCTTCTTACCTTGTCTCTCTCGGAGCCGATAAGGTGAGGACAAAGACGTGCTAGTTGCTCAAACTTTTTCACCGCCTCAGCTACCGATAGATTACCCTGATGAAAATTATTGAATTCGTCTTGTTGAGCTTCCATAACGTCAGTGTTGAAGTACTTCTCCTTAAATTCCTCAACAAAGTCCTCCCAAGTCATTTGGGTAACATCTCGCCTAATCTGGACTGTTTCCCACCAGAGGCGAGCATCTTTCCTCAGCATAAAGGATGCACAGAGAACTTTCTCTTCATCATCGAGCTTGAGAAAGTTCAAGATAACCTGGAGGTCAATCAACCAGTTGTCGGCCTCAATTGGGTTTGTTGATCCTTCAAATTCCGGTGCCTTCATGCGCCGAAATCTGTCATATAATTGTTCCGGAGTTCGAACCATAGGTGCTGGCGGAACAGCCAAAGGCACATCAGGCACTTTAGGAGCTATCGGGTTTTCTAGAATCACCGGATCAGCATCAGGAATTTCCGGTGCACAGGCTGATTCACAGGTGCTGGTGGTACTTCAACATTAGGAGGTCCCTGATTTTGCTGAGCCAACTGAGCTCTAAGCCCACCTATCTCTTGTTGTTGGGCTAACATCATTTGTCTTAATTCATTCATCTGGGCCGCAAGATCAACGTTCTGGGTCTGAGCCGTTCTACGCTTGGGTGGCATGGTTCTACATAAAAAAAATTTATGAAATAAGCTCCTTGTTTAATGAAATCATGTCTTTTATATAGAACCATAATCTTAATTCCATATCATAACATAATCATGGAATATATCTGAATCCATCATAATCTTATCCATATCTGCTTCATAACATAAATGTATAAGTATAACATTTAGGAAGGTGTAAAACTTTCCCATCATGTTCATATGTCACTTAATTGCCACCACCAAGCGAAGGCACCATCCAACATTATCCTCCTATCCAATATTTTTCTTATGTGCAAAGTTCCACAAATACCACATATTACTTCCATAACGTCGATCTAATTCCATAGTGTGAGAAGTTCCCGGCGTGACCGTTGACGAAAGATGCTTACTACGCACGCAAGCTTCTAACTAATTTCTAAGCATAAGAAAAATAACTTAACTTACTTGGGCCGTGGCGGAAGTGATGTGAGGCAAGGTGAAGTAGGCTGGCAGGATACCGCTCTGATACCAAACTTGTAACGCCCCAACCTACGTAGGGCAGTTACCATACATACTTGGAATTATAACACTGCTTAAACTTGCTTGGAAAATCGAGAATAAATTTTTTTTTTTTAAACTTACATATAAAATAGAGTTACTCATATGGAAACTTATCATACATACATACTAAGATAAAAACATACATACTTCTTACAAAATTATTCGAGTCTTTAAATCCTCATAATTTTTATACAACATAACTGTCTTTAAAAAAATATATAAACTTAAACTTATCATAACTTCGCGGAAGATTTTGCGTAGTGGTATCCCACACCACCCTTCACTCGCCGTATCATCCACCTGGCCCACCAATTAAGCTGCAGGCCTCTTACCTACAGTATGAAATATACTGATGAGCTTTCGCTCAGCAAGTACAAACATAATCTCACAAAATGTAACAATGTCGTGCAACTCATGCATGAATCAATTATGAGTCTTTTATAACCAATTAATGACTTGAACTTATTATCTTGCTTAACATGTGGGCCCCTAGTGTACGTACCAAAAGCGCGCAAGTCTCAGAACGTCAGGGTTTGCAAGGCCCTTAACCATTCTGGAAAACATGAACATGACCCTTCACGTATCAACGGAAGGTTAATAATCATAACTTGTAACATACATGATCCTCTCGCATCAACGGGAGGTTGGTACAACACCTTTACTTGTCTTGGTTTAGTCTTAGTCTTGTTATATTTTCAAGACTAAGAGTCTTTACATGTGATCTTAATAGTCATGATGTACATGAACTAGACATGGCATACTTAATGTATCCTGGCTTAACATGACTTAACATGGCTTATCGTATCATAACATGGCATAACATGACATAACATAACATGGCATAGCATAACATAGCATGACATAGCATAACATGGCATAACGTGTAAACATGTCATATACTTGAAAATAGATTACTATTTTCCATACTGTAGGTGAGGTTTGTACTTATCTCGTCTATTAGGTCCACTAATACGTCGCTCTAATTCCGGACACAACAGCAGGTTATCTCCTGTTATAATAAGGACATAGGGTAAGAATTCTGTACTTATAGAATGTTGGTAACCAAACCAACATTCATACTTAATTAGGCTTATATGTCCCTATATCATTATCTTGGAAAAATATCGTAAACGGATTACTATTCATAATCCCGTGAATAACCCTCGAGATAAAGGTTGAAATCGAAAGGCTTGGTCCTTTATTGGGTTACGTTGGATAACCCTTGGGCTTTGGGCCTAAACCAATAACTTGGTTAAAATCCTTTCTTGCTTTGTTTTTTTTTTTTTAGAAAACTTAGGTTTTTCTTTCAAAAATCCTTGAAAACTTATGAGTAGGTTTTGTAAATTGTTAAGGGCTGAAAACTGCCATTGGAACAGTTTTAGCAGTCAAAACAATGGGTTTTGTGAAATATACAGTTTTTCTGTTTTGTTTAGAAGATCCTGTGCATAATACATGTGAGGGATCCAGATGTATTTCTTTAGCATCGACACATGAAATACATTGTGCACATATGCTAATTCTTGGGTAAAGCCAGCTTATACTTCACTTTAGACCACGATACTGTCCTATATATCTCGGACTTAGTTTTCCTTTCTTTCCAAATCTCATGACTCCTTTGAATGGAGCAATCTTGAGGAAAACCAAGTCTCCTACTTGGAATTCTAGAGGCCTTCTGCGTTTGTCGGCATAACTCTTTTGTCGACTAAATGCAGTTTCCATCCGTCGACGTATAAGTTTTATGGCCTCAGTGGTTCTCCGTATAAAGTCCGTAGATACAAGTTCTTTCTCTCTTGTTTCGTACCAATGGACTGGAGATCTACACCTTCTTCCATAGAGAGCTTCATAAGGAGCCATTCCAATCGAAGCATGGAAACTATTGTTGTACGAGAATTCAATCAAAGGAAGCTTCTTATCCCAAGTTCCCTTGAAGTCCATCACGCATGCTCGTAACATATCTTCTGGAGTCTGAATGGTCCTCTCTGATTGTCCATCCGTCTGTGGGTGAAAGGCTGTACTAAAAGTAAGCTTTGTACCCATTGCTTGATGTACACTCTTCCAAAATTTAGAAGTGAAACGACCATCACGATCTGAGATGATCGATTTGGGGATCCCATGGTAGCGAACAATCTGCGCGACGTACAGGTCCGCTAGCTGCTCCACTGAGAAGCTAAGCTTGATGGCCAAGAAGTGTGCGGATTTCGTCAATCGATCGACAATCACCCAAATAGCATCGTTGCCGCTGGGAGTTCGGGGTAGACCAACCACGAAATCCACCGTCACTTGGTCCCATTTCCATTCTGGGATGGAAATTTTCTGCAATTCTCCCCCAGGACGTTGGTGTTCAGCCTTCACTTTTTGACATGTAAGACATTTACTAACGAACGTGGCAACGTCATTCTTCATCTTGGGCCACCAAAAGCTTTCCTTCAAGTCTTTGTACATCTTTGTAGCTCCAGGATGAACGGAATACGGAGTCTCATGAGCTTCTTTCAAGATCCGTTCCTTCAACTCGTCTTCATTAGGAATGCATAGTCTATTTTTCCGATAGAGTATGCCCTCATCAGATATGTTGAAGTCCGACTCCTTCCCTTCTAGGACTTCGTTCCTCGTCCTAAGCAGTGAGGCATCTCCTTCTTGACATTCCTTCATGCCATCCAAAATGGTAGGTTGGAAGGTTAGGGCAGCTAAACCTCCCGTAATGAGCTCTATTCCAGCTTCTACTAGCTCTCTTTGAAGGGGCGCGATCAATGGCTGAATTGATCTCATTGAGGAAATCGACTTCCGACTTAGAGCGTCGGCTACTTTGTTAGCCTTCCCCGGATGGTAACGGATGTCGATGTCATAATCCTTTACCAGCTCGAGCCATCTTCTTTGCCTCATGTTAAGCTCCTTCTGTGTGAAGATATATTTCAAACTCTGATGATCCGTATAAACTTCACACTTAGCGCCGTAAAGTAGTGTCTCCAAATTTTGAGTGCAAATACTACCGCCGCAAGTTCCAAATCATGCGTTGGATAGTTTTTCTCATGATCCTTAAGCTGTCGGGAAGCATACGCGATCACTTTTCCATTTTGCATGAGAACGGCTCCCAATCCTATCTTGGAAGCATCGCTGTATATCACGAAGTTCCCTTCCTCTACCACTGGAATCGTAAGAATTGGAGCACTAGTCAGCTTACTTTTTAGCTCTTGAAAGTGTTCTTCACACTTTGTAGTCCATTCGTACTTCTTTCCTTTCCGTGTAAGTGCGGTGAGTGGCGCTGCGATCTTAGCAAATCCCTCGACGAAACGTTGGTAGTAGCCTGCTAAGCCAAGGAAACTACGTACTTCGGTGACACTTGTCGGAGCTGACCATTTACTCACGGCTTCAATCTTGGCCGGATCTACGGATATGCCTTCCCTGGAAACCACATGTCCTAAGAAATGGACCTTCTCCAACCAAAATTCACACTTGGTGAATTTAGCATAAAGCTGGTTTCGCTTTAAAATCCGTAAGGCAATCCTTAGATGCTCCTCATGCTCCTCCTTAGATCTTGAATAAATCAAGATATCATCTATAAAGACGATAACAAACTTATCCAAGTAGTCCTTGGATACTCGATTCATCAGGTCTATAAAGGCAGCTGGAGCATTTGTCAATCCAAATGGCATAACGAGGAACTCGTAATGTCCATATCACGTACGGAAGGCCGTCTTGGGAATGTCTCCTTGCCTTATTCGAAGCTGATGATATCCCGATCGCAGGTCAATTTTTGAAAAAATTGAAGCTCCTTTCAATTGATCGAACAAATCATCGATCCGGGGTAGTGGATACTTGTTATTAATGGTGATCTTATTCAATTCCCGATAGTCAATGCACATCCTAAAAGTGCCATCCTTCTTTTTAACAAATAAAACTGGGGCTCCCCATGGCGAATAGCTCTGACGGATGAATCCTCGGTCCAGGAGCTCTTGCAGCTGAAGTTGCAATTCCTTAAGTTCGGCGGGGCCATCCTATAAGGTGCCTTGGATACTGGTGCCAATCCAGGAAGCAATTCGATCTCAAAAGAGATCTCTCGCTCCGGTGGTAATCCTGGTAAATCCTCAGGAAAACTTCAATAAAATCCTTGACTATCGGTACTTCCTCCGGCCTGCTCTTAGTTTCTTGAGCCTTATCCACCATGTTGGCTAAAAATCCCATACATCCTTCTACCAACAACTTCTTAGCCTTCAGCGCAGAAATGAACATTTTCGGCTGTTTCGGAGTCGATCCTCTAAAAATAAATTCCTCGCCTCCCATTGGCTTGAACGTGACTATCCGACGTTGACAGTCTATAACCGCGTTGTATCTCCCCAAGAAATCTATACCCAAAATGACGTCGTAGTCATACAGGTCAATGACAATCAAGTTGACATACATTTCCCTACCACATATAATCATTGGAACATGACGTAGCCAATAATCAGACAACAGAACTTCTCCGGACGGTAAAGCAGTTCTGAAAGTTCTTCCAATCCTATCGCTTCCTCTACCTAGTTTTTTAGCGAACCTAGGTGATGTGAATGAATGCGTAGCTCCAGAATCAATTAACACATAAGCATTTTGCTGGGCGAAAGGAAGCTGACCTGTCACCACTGTGGATGGTCCTGCTTGAACATCCTCAGTATAGGCATAAATGCGCCCTTGAGTTGCTGGAGCTTCAAGCCTGCCTTGAGAGATTTCAGGTCCTTCGAGCTTTATCTGTGCTGCATGAAGCTGATACCCCTGACTCCTTTGTTGGTGCTGCGGATTCTGGGAATTAGCATTGCAGTCCTTAGCATAGTGGCCTTCCTTACCACACAGAAAACAACGATTAGTTCCAGCACGGCAGTCTCCCGGGTGCTTCTTTCCACATTTCTGACAAGTGGGATTCATGCTGCTATCAGGGGCATTCCGTTTCTGGGGAAAATTTTGTTGATTCCCCTGACCCCCTCCATTCCACTTCCTCTTCTGTTGACTACTGCCGTATTGCCTGTTGTTGCTGTGTTGCCCAAAAGATCCTCCCTTCCCTTTCTGCTGCGGAGGTTGGCTTGGTCTTGCTTGAATCTGCTTAACTTGGGCCTTCTCTTCTCTCTTTTCCTTAAAAAACTTAGCCCGTTGTTCTTTATTCTGACCTACCCAATACTCAGCTCGTATCGCCCGGCTGACACATTCAGCAACGGTGATTGGTGGGTAGGGGCCACTGCTAATCACTACGGCCAGATCCGAGCAGAACATCCTCATCATCCTTCTTACCTTGTCTCTCTCGGAGCCGATAAGGTGAGGACAAAGACGTGCTAGTTGCTCAAACTTTTTCACCGCCTCAGCTACCGATAGATTACCCTGACGAAAATTATTGAATTCGTCTTGTTGAGCTTCCATAACGTCAGTGTTGAAGTACTTCTCCTTAAATTCCTCAACAAAGTCCTCCCAAGTCATTTGGGTAACATCTCGCCTAATCTGGACTGTTTCCCACCAGAGGCGAGCATCTTTCCTCAGCATAAAGGATGCACAGAGAACTTTCTCTTCATCATCGAGCTTGAGAAAGTTCAAGATAACCTGGAGGTCAATCAACCAGTTGTCGGCCTCAATTGGGTTTGTTGATCCTTCAAATTCCGGTGCCTTCATGCGCCGAAATCTGTCATATAATTGTTCCGGAGTTCGAACCATAGGTGCTGGCGGAACAGCCAAAGGCACATCAGGCACTTTAGGAGCTATCGGGTTTTCTAGAATCACCGGATCAGCATCAGGAATTTCCGGTGCAACAGGCTGATTCACAGGTGCTGGTGGTACTTCAACATTAGGAGGTCCCTGATTTTGCTGAGCCAACTGAGCTCTAAGCCCACCTATCTCTTGTTGTTGGGCTAACATCATTTGTCTTAATTCATTCATCTGGGCCGCAAGATCAACGTTCTGGGTCTGAGCCGTTCTACGCTTGGGTGGCATGGTTCTACATAAAAAAAATTTATGAAATAAGCTCCTTGTTTAATGAAATCATGTCTTTTATATAGAACCATAATCTTAATTCCATATCATAACATAATCATGGAATATATCTGAATCCATCATAATCTTATCCATATCTGCTTCATAACATAAATGTATAAGTATAACATTTAGGAAGGTGTAAAACTTTCCCATCATGTTCATATGTCACTTAATTGCCACCACCAAGCGAAGGCACCATCCAACATTATCCTCCTATCCAATATTTTTCTTATGTGGAAAAGTTCCACAAATACCACATATAACTTCCATAACGTCGATCTAATTCCATAGTGTGAGAAGTTCCCGGCGTGACCGTTGACGAAAGATGCTTACTACGCACGCAAGCTTCTAACTAATTTCTAAGCATAAGAAAAATAACTTAACTTACTTGGGCCGTGGCGGAAGTGATGTGAGGCAAGGTGAAGTAGGCTGGCAGGATACCGCTCTGATACCAAACTTATAACGCCCTAACCTACGTAGGGCAGTTACCATACATACTTGGAATTATAACACTGCTTAAACTTGCTTGGAAAATCGAGAATAAATTTTTTTTTTTAAACTTACATATAAAATAGAGTTACTCATATGGAAACTTATCATACATACATACTAAGATAAAAACATACATACTTCTTACAAAATTATTCGAGTCTTTAAATCCTCATAATTTTTATACAACATAACTGTCTTTAAAAAAATATATATAAACTTAAACTTATCATAACTTCGCGGAAGATTTTGCGTAGTGGTATCCCACACCGCCCTTCACTCGCCGTATCATCCACCTGGCCCACCAATTAAGCTGCAGGCCTCTTACCTACAGTATGAAATATACTGATGAGCTTTCGCTCAGCAAGTACAAACATAATCTCACAAAATGTAACAATGTCGTGCAACTCATGCATGAATCAATTATGAGTCTTTTATAACCAATTAATGACTTGAACTTATTATCTTGCTTAACATGTGGGCCCCTAGTGTACGTACCAAAAGCGCGCAAGTCTCAGAACGTCAGGGTTTGCAAGGCCCTTAACCATTCTGGAAAACATGAACATGACCCTTCACGTATCAACGGAAGGTTAATAATCATAAACTTGTAACATACATGATCCTCTCGCATCAACGGGAGGTTGGTACGACACCTTTACTTGTCTTGGTTTAGTCTTAGTCTTGTTATATTTTCAAGACTAAGAGTCTTTACATGTGATCTTAATAGTCATGATGTACATGAACTAGACATGGCATACTTAATGTATCCTGGCTTAACATGACTTAACATGGCTTATCGTATCATAACATGGCATAACATGACATAACATAACATGGCATAGCATAACATAGCATGACATAGCATAACATGGCATAACGTGTAAACATGTCATATACTTGAAAATAGATTACTATTTTCCATACTGTAGGTGAGGTTTGTACTTATCTCGTCTATTAGGTCCACTAATACGTCGCTCTAATTCCGGACACAATAGCAGGTTATCTCCTGTTATAATAAGGACATAGGGTAAGAATTCTGTACTTATAGAATGTTGGTAACCAAACCAACATTCATACTTAATTAGGCTTATATGTCCCTATATCATTATCTTGGAAAAATATCGTAAACGGATTACTATTCATAATCCCGTGAATAACCCTCGAGATAAGGGTTGAAATCGAAAGGCTTGGTCCTTTATTGGGTTACGTTGGATAACCCTTGGGCTTTGGGCCTAAACCAATAACTTGGTTAAAATCCTTTCTTGCTTTGTTTTTTTTTTTTTTAGAAAACTTAGGTTTTTCTTTCAAAAATCCTTGAAAACTTATGAGTAGGTTTTGTAAATTGTTAAGGGCTGAAAACTGCCATTGGAACAGTTTTAGCAGTCAAAACAATGGGTTTTGTGAAATATACAGTTTTTCTGTTTTGTTTTAGAAGATCCTGTGCAGAAATTTCTTGTTTCCTACACAGTTTTTGAAATCAAATTTTTATTTACAAATCCATATCGAATTTGAAAAACTTTTCTTCATGAAAGTTTTTGATCTTGAAAAATCCTAAAACTTTCATGTTTTGTGCGAAACCCAGTTCGGAACTTAACTCATTCGTTTACCCTGTTAAACTGTCCTGGCCGTGCATGGAAACTGGGCATGGTCAGGCTCGGTTTTCCATAAAAACTAAGGCCGTTGCGGCCTTATTTTGAAAAACTGTCCGCGCTGTCTACTAGAAAAAACCCTACTCTACAACTTTCGTGTTTTAGGTTTTACCAAATTCGGCCTCTAAGGGCCCCAAATTCGGGTTTCTAGAAAACTGCTTAACCTAGACCCGAATCTGGCAGTTTCTTGTTTCAAATTGGTTTTACATCCTAATCGCGCACACTACCTCAACCGACCACAGCGGGAGCTTAACATCAACACACATCGCTTTTTCTAACGTACATTTTCTTTAAACACATTTTAAAATTTAGCCATGCAACCCATTATTCTTTTCTAGAATTCTAGGGTATGCTTAATTTCCAAAGTTGCATAATTTGCTCTACATTAGCCATGCAACCTTTTTAACCATTCTAGCTCAACTTAAATTCACTTAGGGGACATATAACCCTAGGCAGCAGCTAACATACATACCACATAATTAAATCAAGCATCAATTAAATCATGCAAAACTTAATAAATTCAAACCACCCTTAAGTCCTAATCAAGCACATATCTAACTTCCTAAACTAAAGCAATTAGTAAAAATTGAGCTTATGCTCATACAATTTGACAACTTGAAATACAATTAAATTTCAAATTGAACCAAATTGAAAAAGCTTAAGGCCATGGGAGATTACCTTTCTTGACCCTAAGAATGGTTAGGGTTTGGTTCCAAGAATTTTCTCCTTTCCTTGGCTCCTTGGTGAATTCGGCCTCCCCCTAGCCTACCCGAAATTTTTGGTTTCTTTTGGCTGCTGATTTTCACCAAAAATCTGAGCACTCCCCCTTGTTTCCAATCAGTTTTTCTCACCCTTTTCCAGCTCCCTACAGTTCGGCCACTTGGCCAAATTGAGCTCCAAAAATTTTCAACTCTTTTCCCTTGGTTCCTAGATGAAATCCAAAATTTACCCAATGATTCCTACACTTGGATTTTGGTTTTTGTTTTGTTTTTCTTGGCTGCTAAGGGACGGTTTTTGGAGCTGAAAATGGACAGCATATGGCTAAGTTTTCTGATTTTTTTTTTGAATAAAATGGGCACCTATTTATAGGCATTTGAAACTTTGCAAAATTGCTAGTTTTAGTCCTTCAAAAATCACAATTTTGCACAAAAGGCATGCTAGGTGGCCGGCCATGAAGTGTCTAGAACCTTCCAAAGAATTCTTCTAATTTCCTTTAATTCCAAAAATTCAATTATAATGTCATACTTTGTGGATAAGGTGATGTCATCACCATAAAGCCTTGTTTGGCTCTTTTCTTCAATATGCAATCCATTTTTGAGCTACACAGATATTTCTAATACTGTGTTCACTAATACATAGTACTGTAATATATTTTGCAGTCCAAAATTTATCTGTTTAAAAATGGACTGTACGAAAAATTCTCTTTTCGCTTAGAACTCTTAGGCCCTTAATTACCTACTTAGTGTGCTTGATTTTACTCTATGGTGGTTTTAAAAATAACATGATCCATTTTATCAGAAAAATGGTTTTTCGCAGTATACTTCCTATACCGCTCATCATACTTCATTATCGTCACATAGTTGACCTTTTCAGTCAATCTTTAACCTATCGGGTCAACCTTGACTTCCTTGGTCAAGCTTTGATCAACATAAAATCATAACGTTTTTGTACCCCTTTTTACTAAAAAGGTTACTTGCTTGGCTAAGCAATTTGCTTATTGAGTCTCATAGCTAATTAAATGAGAACTCAAACATTTACTAATAAAATTATGAATTTCGTATTGATATTCATAATTTTCATGAAACATTACAAAAACACATAATACGAGCATAGATTTCTTATGTACAAGGAAATCATGAGTCCGTATAAATTTTCGGTTATTACACGCCCGGTACGTACACTTATGTTATGGGGCCCATAAGCAAGATAAGTTAAGAATGAACAAGAATGCATAATAAGAGCATAATCGGTTCATGCATATATTATGCGATGTCATGAAATGGTATGTACGTTATGATGAGTTCAGTATGTTATGTATGAGTTAAGATGAGTTCAGTATGTTATGTATGAGTTAAGTATGTTATGATGAGTTCAGTATGTTATGTATGAGTTAAGTATGTTGTGCTATGAGAAATTATGCTATGTTATAAGATTGTGATGAATTATGTTTTGAGTTGTATTGTCACGGATAAATATGTTGTACTTGCTGAGCGAAAGCTCACGTCTTACGTCTATGCTGTAGGTAAGCAACCTATGGGCAGTTGTTGATACAAGATGGCGAGCGTGGTAGGGCGAACTGTGAAATGTGGGATTAATAGCCGCTACGCGTTTTGTTTCTTTATATGTATATGATTTTGTATTCCGAACATCCTGACATTACTATGCTTTCCGCTTATCCGCGCCGTATATATATATATGGCTAATCGCTCATACGCGTTATGTATATAAAAAAAAAAAATTTCCGCTGTTTACGTTAAATAAGTAAGAATGTATGTATGTATGTATGTATGGTAACGGCCTGTGCAATTCGGGTCGTTACAGAGTTGGTATCAGAGCGGTTTCCTGCTATCCAATTTCACAGTACGCCTGCCATCGCCACCATCATTGTAAGTAATTTTATTTTATGAGTAAATACTTATTACGTAATTATGTTATGCTAGACACGACGAGATGGATCCCGCGCATGTCAATGAGGATCGGCGTGCAGTGATGTCTTTCTACGAGTCGCATCCTATGATTTTTGATGGCACTAGACGGACGGTGTTGTTAGTAGCATGGCTATATGACATGGAATTGATTTTCCATCTTTGCCATATCGAGGAGCGATTACAGGTTTCATTAGCCAGTCGATGTTTCGCAGTAGACGTTCGACTTTGGTGGATGACGATAGGAGAGAGAGAAATGTCGAGTCGGACCTGGGTGCATTTCCGTGCGTTACTAGTTGCACGCTATGGACCGATACCAAATGAGGGGCAGATGAGCCCTATCGTGATCCTGCGATGTACCGGAGTATGTACCACTCCCGATATCTGAGTTTTTCAGTGGTTTGGCACGCCTACCCGCAGGAGCCTATGAGCCACTATTGTCGGAGGTTCCAGGAGGAGTTATTGCCATATGTCCCCCAGGACTTGGCTAACCCGGTGACATTGGCATTACAGACGCTTCGAGATGGACTGCCTCATCAGATCCGGCAGTATGTTCCTATACCGATGCCTGGCACGACGGTGGGGAACATGATTGATGATATTTTAGAGGCGGAGGCTGTCATGCAAGCCATGTAGGTTGCTGAGGTTGCGGGTGGTCCGCAAGCACCAGTCGATGAGGTTGGGATGGAAGAGCCGCCTTTCGAGGCCGATCCAGCACCACCCCAAGACGCCGAGGCCGATATGGCCGTAAATGAGTTTGATAACTTCCTAGTTGTCCTGGAGGATCAGCCATTAGATCCTAATCCCCTGATTATTGACATTTCTAGTGACGACGAGGAAGAATTAGAGCCAGCGCCAGAAATTGAGCATGCGGGCTGGCTAGAGAGTGATGATGTGTTTGATTATGGCGAGGACCCCGAAGAGATTGTGTTTCATAACGGAGCTGAGGAGTCAGATTCCGACACATCCTCGGTGGTTACGATCGAACACCAAGAATAGACTAATCGTGTATATGTATTTTGAGTAGTTTACGACTAATATGTACTAGCTTATCTTTTTGTGTCCTTTTGACGATAGGCTTGTACTGTTATATGATGAGAAAGTGTTAGACACTTCCATCAGAAGTTATGGTTATGTATGTACAATGATCGTGTTAAAATGTATTTACAAGATTGTAAATATGAAGTACTTTTTATAAGAATGTAAAAAGTCGGTTCAAATATGAGATGATATGATATGATTATGAAAGGCATATTACGAGTTGTATGTGCTATAATACGATGAAAACGTTTTGATATGATACAGTAATACCGTTCTGATGTAACGTAATATGTTATATTATAATAAGAAAGTTATGAAAGAAAGGATATTCCTAGTATGATAATATCTTTTCTTGTGATTTGATAGGAACTAGAAAATGGTTCGTACTCGTCGTACGGTACCTGTAAATCAGCAAGAACCAGATTTCGCAACTGTTGTAACGAATTTGCAACGGCAGCTGCTGGAACAGCAGCGAGAAACAAATAGATTGCGGGAGCAACTAGCTCATGTGAACCAGAGACCTCGAGCTGAGGAAGTTCCTCTACAACAGAATAGAGTACCTCCGGAACCAGAAGTTCAACCAGAGGTACAGCCAGAAAATCCACGGAATTTTGGAGTTCCGTTAGTACCTGCAGAAGTTCCAGTAAACATGCAGCCAGTACGGGAGGATTTACTGTACGAAAGATTCAGGCGAATGAAGGCACCTGAATTCGAAGGACTAATGGACCCGATAGCTGCAGATAATTGGTTAATCGATATCCAAGTTATCTTGGACTTTATGAGGCTATCGGAACAAGAACAAGTTCTATGTGCTTCCTTCGCACTCAAGAAAGATGCTAGACACTGGTGGAGGACTGTCCAGATGCGTCAAGATGTTGCCACCATGGGCTGGCAAGACTTTGTGACGGAGTTCCGCACTACGTACTACAACAGGGAAATCCTGGCAGCTCAGCAGGATGAGTTCGCCAGTTTGAAACAAGGGTCAATGACAGTATTGGAGGCTGTCAAGAAATTTGATCAGTTAGCCTGGTTGTGTCCGGAGTTGGTTCCCAATGAAACGGAAAAGGTGAGAAGGATGATGAAGATGTTCCGTACTGATATTGCCAAGCAGGTTAGTGCTGGCAGTAGTCCACCTACCCTGGTATCCGACTGTGTGAGTCGGGCAATAAGAGCCGAGTATTGGATAAACCAGGACAAGGAAGCAAAGGCTCAGATTTTTAAGGCCAGAAAGGAGGAGAAAACCGTAGTAAAGCCGACGCAGCCCCGTCAAGGTCTAGAGTTGAGTCAGAAAGGCCCGATAAGTAGCCCGGCCCAAGGTTCCAAACATTTTGGGAGGAACAAGAGAAAATGGAGTTTCTCTGGCCAGGGTCCGCAAAGGAATTACCCTCAGAAGAAGAACAATAGAGGAAATGAGGGTACTAGTACTGATTACCCCACGTGTACTAGGTGTGGAAGGAAACACCCAGGAGTTTGTAGAATGGGGTCAAATGCCTACTTCCTGTGTGGTAAGGAAGGGCATTATGCGAAGAACTGCCATTTGAATAACCGAGGCCAAAACCCTTCGTACCCGAGTCAGAACACCAACAGGCAGCTGCATGCAGTCCAAGCTAAGCTTGAAGGACCCTCAATCACTCAAGGCAGATTAGAGGCTCCTGAACCTCAAGCCAGGATCTATGCCTACACCAGGGGTGATGCTGAAGCTGGGACTTCACATGTGGTGACAGGTCAGATTTCTATCGCCACCTTCGATGCTGTTGCTTTGTTTGATTCTGGGGCTACTCACTCATTTGTATCTTTGGAGTTCGCCCAGAAGTTAGGAAGAGGTGTGGATAGTTTAGATCAACCCTTTAAAACTTCTTTGCCATCCGGAGAGATTTTGTGGTCCAATTTTTGGATACGAAATACTTCCGTGACTATCTGTGGCAGAGAATTGTTTGTAGATCTCATCGTGATCAAGCTTCAGGATTTCGATGTGATCTTAGGGATGGACTTCTTAGGCAAATACAACGCCAAGATCGACTGTCGAAAGCGTGT
>CM046362.1:23658412-23682661 GCA_025413025.1 Ficus hispida | reverse complement strand
AGCCACCCTAGCTGCCCTTATTTGGCAAGCCAAAACTCTCACATTTCATCATGCAATGACCGGCCATTGTGGGAGGATGACACCACATGGGTAGCTTTGGTGAGTAAGCTCACTAGCTGCACTTATTTGGCAAGCCAAGGCCTTGCCAAGCCACCCTAAAACCGGCCACCTTAGGATTAGGACACCTCGTGGCCTAGCTTGGATGAATAAGCATTCCTAGCCTCGCTTCCGTGGCTAGCTAAGGTTTCGACACGTCATCGCTCTAAGGGCCAGCCATCTTGAGGGCTTGACACATCGTCTAGTAGCCTTGATGAGTCAGTCCTATAGCCTTGCTTAGTCATTTCCAAGAGCCAAGCATGGCCGGCCAGCACACAAGGATTTGTGAGCAAATAGATTTTTCTAGAGGACTAGTTGGCAAAGCAAGAACAAATTGTTCACTATAAATAGGTGAAGGGTTAATTCATTGTGTTTGTTTAGTGAATTAGCAGCCAACATTTCAGTTCTCTTCCTTATAGAAACCGAACTCAAGTGAGAAAGAAATTGATAGAAAAGTGAGAAACAAATCCGGTTTTCATGGTGTTGTGTTAGCACAAGAGAAAAACTTCGAAACCCTAAGCTAGAACCTTTCTCGTGAAGCTTGAGGTAAATCTTTTAACCTCTAGCTGTTTTTTACGTTTTAGTTAAGAGAATTAAGAGTTTGATGTTGTGTAAAAGCATGAGTTATGGTTGTTTAGATTTATAAACCATACCGAATGAAAACTGCCAGTTTCGGGTCAAACTGGACAGTATTTTGGAAAGTGAATTTTGAGGCCCTTAGAGGCCGAATCATGAAAAAGTCAAAACTACAAAGTTGTAGAGAAGGGAAAATCCTAGGGGTGAGCGTAGACAGTTTTTGAAAATAAGGCCTCTAAGACCTTTGTTTTTACAAAAACCCGAGACCTATTTTAAGGTTAATAAAATGGTCGAAGAATTTTCAAAGGTAGAAACAAGTGTGTTAAAGTCAGATTTGGGTTTTAAGTTTAAAACAGAAGTTGTAAATCTTCAAGTCTACAACTTTCATGAAGGAAATATTTTCAAATTCCAAACAGATTTGTTGAAAAGGATCAAATTTAAAGACTGATTTCAAATACAGTTTTTGAATTCAAGGGTTTTAAAAGAAAGTGAAGTTTTAAAGTTTATGCTATGTTTTTGATACCCTGTACTAAGAGAAGTTAATAACTAGGGTAATTATGATACTATGATAGGATGATTCTTATCCTATGATTTTCTGTGAAAACAGGAAAACAGCCTGTTAGGTGGAGCACTAAATCAAGATTTAGTGTAACTGGTAAGTACAACTCCGCCTACAGCATAAATGAAAATGTTTGATAAGTTTATGATGATGTTTACATGATGATTAAGTTAAGCTGGTATGCTTAACGAAATTATGTTGATATGCATACGATGTTAAGTTGATATGCTTATGAAGTATGATGATTAAGTTAAGCTGATATGCTTACGATGTTATGTTGTATGCATATGAAGTATGATGATTAAAGTTAAGCTGATATGTTGATATGCATACGAAGTATGACGATTAAGTTTAGTATATGCTTACAATGTTATGTTAACATGCTTATGAAGTATGATGATCTAATTATGTTGATATGCTTGCAAGGTATGTTAGCATAAGATGATCCAGTTATGTTAAAATGTTATGATGTATGCCATGAGATTATGATATCATAAGGTTATACTGATATACTGATGATATATTATGATGATATGGCATCACGAAGCATGCTCATTAAAGATAACTCATTCGGTAATGAGTAAAATACGGTTTCAAGTTAGAAACTGTTAATGATTCAAGTATGATGATAAACAGATGGTAATCTGTAAGAATACGGTTTCAAGTTGGAAACTGTTTATGATCATGAAAGATTCAAGTATGATGATGATGATGATGAACAGATTTCTTGTGTCGTATCGACCCGGAAGGTCGGGTTTGGTCCATGGTTTGAGTTGGACATGGCTGGCCGCCCCAACCACTCCATGGCAGCGCCCACGTACGTACACTTATGTTATGTAAGGGGCCCAGAACCAACGCTAACTATGAATGAATAATGAAAGCATAAAAGGTTCATGCATTGGTTTTATGAAAGATTTGCGGTGCAATGGTTGTACTTGCTGAGCATTAGCTCATGACTTACGTTTATGCTGTAGGTAAGCAATCATACAGCAATACTGATGCAAGGCGGTGGGCGTGGCGTGGCAAAACTGTGAAATTATGGGTGTGAAGCTACCACGCGTTTTGATAAAATTACGTTTTGTTTATGCAAATATTAAGTACTATGTTTTAGTACTACAGAGACAAAATACATATATGTATATATGTATGCATATGTATATATATATGTATGTATAAGTAATTAAATGAAAGTTTTCATCCTTAGTTAAGTGATGATTTAAAAAAAAAAAAAATTTTACTTCAGATTTTCATATGTATGTAAGTAAGTACGGTGACGATCACGAAAGGGTGGTCGTCACAGATCACACTGAGAACTTCTCGCACTATGGAATTGGATCGATGTTATGGAATTATATGTCATGTTTATGGAACTCGGTCGCATAAGAACAATATTGGATACGAGATGACGTTGGGTGGTGCCTTCGCTTGGTGGTGGCAATTAAGTGACGTTGAACATGATGGGAAAGTTTTACACCTTCCTAAATAATATACTTCTGCATTTATGTTATGAAATAGATATGAACAAGGTTATGATGGATTCAGATATGATCCATGATTATGTTATGATATGGAATTAAGATTATGGTTCTATATAAAAAAAATATATATGATTTTATTGAACAAGAAGCTTATTTCATAAGTTTTTTTTGTAGAACCATGCCACCAAAGCGTAGAACGGCACAGACCCAAGACGTTGATCTTGCGGCCCAGTTAAATGAATTAAGACAGATGATGTTAGCCCAACAATAAGAGATAGGTGGGCTTAGAGCTCAACTGGCTCAACAGAATCAGGACCTCCTGATATCGGAATACCACCAGCACCTGTGAATCAGCCTGCTGCACCGGAAATTCCTAATGCTAATCCGGTGATTCCAGAAAACCCCATAGCTCCTGAAGTGCCTGATGTGCCTTTGGCTGCTCCACCAGCACCTTTGGTTCGAACTCCGGAACAATTATATGACAGATTTCAGCGTATGAAGGCACCAGAATTTGAAGGTTCAACAAACCCAATTGAGGCCGACAATTAGTTGATTGACCTCCAGGTTATCATGAACTTCCTCAAGCTCGATGATGAAGAGAAAGTTCTCTGTGCATCCTTTATGCTAAGGAAAGATGCTCGCCTCTGGTGGGAAACAGTCCAGATCAGGCGAGATGTTACCCATATGACTTGGGAGACTTTGTTGAGGAATTTAAGGAGAAATACTTCAACACCGACGTTATGGAAGCTCAACAAGACGAATTTAATAATTTCCGCCAGGGTAATCTGTCAGTAGCTGAGGCGGTAAAGAAGTTTGAGCAACTAGCACGTCTTTGTCCTCACCTTATCAGTTCCGAGAGGGATAAAGTAAGAAGGATGATGAGGATGTTCCGCTCGGATCTGGCTGTAGTGATTAGCAGTGGCCCCTACCCACTAATCACCGTTGCTGAATGTGTCAGCCGGGCAATTCGAGCTGAGTATTGGGTAGGTCAGAACAGAGAACAACGGGCTAAGTTCTTTAAGGAAAAGAAGGAGGAGAAGGCCCAAGATAAGCAGATTCAGGCAAGACCGAGCCAACCTCCGCAGCAGAAAGCACAAGGAGGATCTTTTGGGCAACCCAGCAACAACAAGCAATACGGAAACAATCAACAGAAAAGGAAGTGGAATGGAGGAGGACAGGGAAATCAACAAAATTTTCCCCAGAAGAGGAATGCCCCTGATAGCAGCATGAATCCCACTTGTCAGAAATGTGGGAAGAAGCACCCAGGAGATTGCTGTGTTGGAACTAATCGTTGCTTTCTGTGTGGCAAGGAAGACCACTATGCTAGGGACTGCAATGCTAATTTTCAGTGTCCGCAGCAACAACATAAGAGT
Source organism: Ficus hispida (assembly GCA_025413025.1). Classification (NCBI taxonomy): domain Eukaryota; kingdom Viridiplantae; phylum Streptophyta; class Magnoliopsida; order Rosales; family Moraceae; genus Ficus; species Ficus hispida. Next base: position 23,678,579 of record CM046362.1, on the reverse strand, counting down.
CAAGGGTATCAGCTTCATGCAGTACAGATGAAGCTTGAAGGACCTGAAATTTCCCAAGGCAGACTTAAAGCCCCAGAACCTCAAGGACGCATTTATGCTTATACTAAGGAGGATGTTCAAGCTGGACCATCCACAGTGGTGACAGGTCAGCTTCCTTTGCCAAACAGATGCTTACGTGTTATTGATTCTGGAGCTACGCATTCATTCACATCACCTAGGTTTGCTAAAAAAACTAGGTAGAGGAAGCGATAGGATTGGAAGAGCTTTCAGAATTGCATTACCCTCTGGGGAAATTTGTTGTCTGATTATTGATACATCATGTTCCAATAATTATATGTGGAAGGGAAATGTATGTCAACTTGATTGTCATTGACCTATATGACTATGATGTCATATTGGGTATGGATATCTTGGGAAAATACAACGCGGTTATAGACTGTCAACGTCGGATTGTCACGTTCAAGCCTATTGGAGGCGAGGAGTTTATTTTTAGAGGATCGACTCCGAAATAGCCAAAAATGCTCATTTCTGTGCTAAAGGCTAAGAAGTTGTTGGCAGAAGGATGTATGGGATTTTTAGCCAACATGGTGGATAAGGCGCAAGAAACTAAGAGCAAGCCGGAGGAAGTACCGATAGTCAAGGATTTTATTGAAGTTTTTCCTGAGGACTTGCCAGGATTACCACCGGAGCGAGAGATCTCTTTTGAGATCGAATTGCTTTCTGGATCGGCACCAGTATCCAAGGCACCTTATAGGATGGCCCCCGCTAAACTTAAGGAATTGCAACTTCAGTTGCAAGAGCTCCTGGATCGAGGATTCATCTGTCAGAGCTATACACCATGGGGAGCCCCAGTTTTATTTGTTAAAAAGAAGGATGGCACTTTTAGGATGTGCATTGACTATCGGGAATTGAACAAGATTACCATCAAGAATAAGTATCCATTGCCCAGGATCGATGATTTGTTCGATCAATTGAAAGGAGCTTCAATTTTTTCGAAAATTGACTTGCGATCGGGATATCATCAGCTCTGAAGAAGGCAAGGAGACATTCCCAAGTGGCCTTTCGTACGCGATATGGACATTACGAGTTCCTCGTTATGCCATTTAGATTGACAAATGCTCCAGCTGCCTTTATGGACCAAGTGTGAATCGAGTATTCAAAGACTACTTGGATAAGTTTGTTATCGTCCTTATAGATGATATCTTGATTTATTCAAGATCTAAGGAGGAGCATGAGGAGCATCTAAGGATTGCCCTACGGATTCTAAAGCAAAACCAGCTTTATGCTAAATTCACCAAGTGTGAATTTGGTTGGAGAAGGTCCATTTCTTAGGACATGTGGTTTCCAAAGAAGGCATATATGTAGATCCCGCTAAGATTGAGCCGTAAGTAAATGGCCAGCTCCGAAAAAACGTCACCGAAATACGTAGTTTCCTTGGCTTAGCAGGCTACTACCGACGTTTCGTCGAGGGATTTGCTAAGATCGCAGCGCCGCTCACCGCACTTACGCGGAAATGAAAGAAGTACGAATGGACTGCTAAGTGTGAAGAACACTTTCAAGAGCTAAAAAGTAAGCTGACTAGTGCTCCAATTCTTACGATTCCAGTGGTAGAAGAACGGAACTTCGTGATATATAGCAATGCTTCCAAGATAGGATTGGGAGCCGTTCTCATGCAAAATGGAAAAGTGATCGCGTATGCTTCCCGACAACTTAAGGATCATGAGAAGAACTATCCGACGCATGATTTGGAACTTGCGGCGGTAGTGTTTGCACTCAAAATTTGGAGACACTATCTTTACGGCACTAAGTGTGAAGTTTATACGGATCATCAGAGTTTGAAGTATATCTTCACACAGAAGGAGCTTAACATGAGGCAAAGAAGATGGCTCGAACTGGTAAAGGATTATGACATTGACATCCGTTACCATCCGGGGAAGGCCAACAAAGTAGCCGATGCCCTTAGTCGGAAGTCGTCTTCCTCATTGATGACAATACAGTCATTAATTGGGTCTCTCCAGAAGGAGCTAGTGGAAGCTGGAATTGAGCTTATTATGGGAGGTTTAGCTGCCCTAACCTTCCAACCTACCCTTTTGGATGGCATGAAGGAGCGCCAAGAAGGAGATGCCTCACTGCTTAGGACGAGGAACAAAGTCTTAGAAGGAAAGGAGTCAGACTTCAACATATCTGACGAGGGCATACTCTATCGGAAAAATAGACTATGCATTCCAAATGAGGACGAGTTGAAGGAACAGATCTTGAAAGAAGCTCATGAGACTCCGTATTCCGTTCATCCTGGAGCCACAAAAATGTACAAAGACTTGAAGGACAGTTTTTGGTGGCCCAAAATAAGAATGACGTCGCCACATTTGTTAGTAAATGCCTTACGTGTCAGAAAGTGAAGGCTGAACACCAACTTCTCGGAGGAGAATTGCAGAAAATTTCCATCCCTGAATGGAAATGGGACCAAGTGACGATGATTTCGTGGTTGGTCTACCCCGAACTCCCAGCGGCAACGATGCTATTTGGGTGATTGTCAATCGATTGACGAAATCCACACACTTCTTGGCCATCAAGCTTAGCTTCTCAGTGGAACAGCTAGCGGGCCTGTACGTCGCGCAGATCGGTCGCTACCATGGGATCTCCAAATCGATCATCTCAAATCGTGATGGTCGTTTCACTTCGAAATTTTAGAGAAGTGTACATCAAGCAATGGGTACAAAGCTTACTTTTAGTACAGCCTTTCACCCACAGATGGATGGACAATCAGAGAGGACCATTCAGACTTTAGAAGATATGTTACGAGCATGTGTGATGGACTTCAAGGAACGTGGGATAAGAAGCTTCCTTTGATTGAATTCTCGTACAACAACAGTTTTCAAGCTTCAATTGGAATGGCTCCTTATGAAGCTCTCTATGGGAGAAGGTGTAGATCTCCAGTCCATTGGTACGAGACAAGAGAGAAAGAACTTGTGTCTACGGACTTTATACGGAGAACCACTGAGGCCATAAAACTCATATGTCAATGGATGGAAACTGCATTTAGTCGACAAAAGAGTTATGCCGACAAACGCATAAGGCCTCTAGAATTCCAAGTAGGAGACTTGGTTTTCCTTAAGACTGCTCCGTTCAAAGGAGTCATGAGATTTGGAAAGAAAGGGAAACTAAGTCCAAGATACATAGGACCATTCGAAGTACTCGAAAAAGTTGGTAATGTGGCCTATAAGTTGGCTTTGCCCCAAGAATTAGCATATGTGCACAATGTATTTCATGTTTCGATGCTAAAGAAGTATATCTCAGATCCCTCACATGTATTAAGTCATGAACCAATTGAGGTTCACGAGGATCTGACTTATGAGGAAAGACCGGTTCAAATTTTGGCATGAGAGGAAAAGGTGCTAAGACACAAAGTTATACCTTTAGTCAAGGTTCTTTGGCGAAATCATGAGGTTGAGGAAGCAAAATGGGAACGTGAAGAGGATATGAAGAAAAGGCACCCAGAATTATTCTAATTTTCGAGGACGAAAATTTTGTAAGGAGGGTGGGTTGTAACATCTGAAAATTTACATGGACTCGTGATTTCCTTATACATAAGAAATCTATGTTCATATTATGTGTTTTTGTGATGAAAATTGTGAATATCAATGCGAAATTCATAATTTTATCAGTAAATGTTTGAGTTCTCATTTAATTAGCTATGAGACTCAATAAGCAATTTGCTTAGCCAAGCATGTGACCTTTGAGCAAAAAGGGAAGAAAAATCCTATAATTTCATGTTGGTCAAAGTTTGATCGAAAAAGTCAAAGTTGACCGAATAAGTCAAAGGTTGACCAGAGAGGTCAAATAGGTGAAGGTACTGAGATATGATAAGCAGTATAGGAAATATACTGCGAAAACCGTCTTTACAGACAAGATAGCATGAGTAAGATTTAAAACCGCCATAGAAAAATCAAGCACACCAAGTAGGATATTAAGGGTAAGAAAGGTTTCAAGAAATAAGAAAAATTTTATACAGTTTATTTTTACACAGATAAATTTTGGACTACAATACAGTATAAAATACTGTTATTAGTTAATAACAATATTTGAAATATCTGTGTAGCATAAAAGTGGACTGCATTTTAAAGGAAAGGCCAAACAAGGCCTTATGATGACATCACCTTATCTTGAAATTATGACATCATTCTTGATTAAAGAAAAGTGGAAAAAAATTTGGGATGACACCTAGCACCTAATGGCCGGCCACTTGGAGGGTATTTGTGCAAAATTTTGTGCAAATATTCTTGTCCCAAGGGTATTTAAGCAAATTTTGGATTAAAAATAAATCCAAAATTTAATCAATTTTCAGCTATAAATAGGGCTTGAGGGGGGGTCGGTTTTGGCTTCAAAAAAATCAGAAAAACTAGCCAAACTATGCCAAAATTCTCTCTGAAAAACCGAACATAAGGAGGAAAGGAAAAGTGAGAAAAAAATTTGAAAACCCAAAGGGAGAAAACTTAGGGGGGTCGGATTTTGAACTAGAAACAGCAAGCAAGGTTCAAAAAAATTTTTAGAGCCCCATTGGAGGAGAGGGCCGGTTGTGGTGGTGCTAGGAAAAAGGGGAAAAAGTTGAGCAAACCTCTTGAATTGAGTAAGATAAGCCTCTTTGATCTTAGGCTTTTCAATTCAAGTTTCAATTTGGATATTTAAGTGTATTTCAATGTTGGAATTGTAGAGCATAAGCTCAATTTAATTTTCTACCCTAGTTTAGAAATTTTAGGGTTGTGCTTGATCATAGTGCTTAGGTGGTTTTAAATTTGAAGATATGCATGCTTATGTGATTGGTTGCATGGAAATTAAGGTTTATGCATGGTTGTATGTCCCCAAATCTGCCTTAGGATTTGAATGTGATTTTATGGATGTATGATGATGGAATGAACGTTAGAAAGCGCTGCATGACTAGTATAGGCTCTCGGTTATGGCCGATTGAGGTAGTGTGCGCGTATTAGGACGTAAACCAAATCTAAGCATAAAAACTGCCAGTTCGGGTAAAACTAGCCAGTTTTCTGGAAATCTGATTTTAAGGCCTTTAGAAGCTGAATCTGGAAAAACTTAAAACATAAAAGTTGTAGAGAAGGATTTTTCATAGTGGGTAACTTAGACCGTTTTGCAAATTCAGGCTCCAATGGCCTCGGTTTTCACAAAAATCTGAGCCTGACCTTGCCCAGATTTCATGCACGGCCAGGTGGGTTCAACAAGAAATAAGAGTAGGATAAAGTCAGAACTGGGTTTTAAGTAAAACATGAAAGTTGTAAGGTTTTTCAATATCTAAAACTTTCATGAAGAAAAATTTTCCGGATTCGACCCAGATTTTCAAATAAAATTGGATTTCTAAAACTGTGCAGGAAATAGGAAATTCCTGCTCAGGATTTTCTAAAACAGTGCAGGAAAAGGACATTCCTGCACATACACTGATGGTTCGACTGTGAAAAGTTGTTCCAAGGGCAGTTTTCAACACTTAATGATTTTACAAATCCTACTCAAGAATTATAATTTTTCAAAAGTTGAACAAAGGATTTTTGAATTAAAAAGGACCTAAAATGTTAAGTTTTTTCAAAGAAAAGCCAAAGAAAATTTTGGGACCCAAGAAATGGAGACTGGATTGACCAACGGTAATCTGGAAGGATATCCAGGTTATTGGACTGGGCCAAAGCCCAAGGTTACCTAATGTAGCCTAACAAGATACCAAGTTTAAATATAGATTAAGACAAGAAAGATAACATATAAGGAGGGGGAGGGGGGGACATATAACTATGGTTATGCATGAATGTTGGTTAGATCCCCAACATTTTTAGATCCTTACCTATGTCCTTTATCATAGCAGGAGATAACCTGCTGTTGTGTCCGGACTTGGAGCGAGACACAAGCAGACATAGTAGACGACGTAAGTACAAACCTCACCTACAGTATGGGAAATAGTAAGCTATTTTCAAGCATATGACATGATTACATGTTATGCCATGTTATGCTATGTCATGCCATGTTATGATACGATAAGCCATGTTAAGTCATGTTAAGCCATGGTATATCAAGTTATGCCATGAATTTTATGGTTATGCCATGTCTAGTTTCATGTGCATCATGATTATTAAGATCACATATAAAGATTCTTCGTCTTGAAGATATAACAAGACTAAGACTAAACCAAGACAAGTAAGGTGTCGTACCAACCTCCCGTTGATGCGGGAGGATCATGTATGTTTCAAGTTTATGATTATCAACCTTCCGTTGATACGTGAAGAGTCATGTTCATGTTTTCCAGAATGGTTAAGGGCCTTGCAAACCCTGACGTTCTGAGACTTGCACGCTTTTGGTACGTACACTAAGGGCCCACATGTTAAGTAAGATAATAAGTTCAAATCAATAATTGGTTATAAAAGACTCATAATTGATTCATGCATGAGTTGCACGATAATTGTTACATTTTGTGAGATTATGTTTGTACTTGCTGAGCGAAAGCTCATCAGTATATTTCATACTGTAGTTAAGAGGCCTGCAGCATAATTGGTGGGCCAGGTGGACGATGCGGCCGGTGAGGGGCGGTGTGGGATACCACTACGTAAAATCTTCCGTAAAGTTATGTTAAGTTTAAGTTTATATATATTTTAAAGACAATTACGTTGTATAAAAATTATGAGGATTTAAAGACTCGAACAAGTTATAAGAAATATGTATACATGTTTTTATCTCAGTATGTATGCATGATAAGTTTCTATACAAGCAACCCTATTTTATATGTAAGTTGAAAAAAAAAATTTTATTCTCGATTTTCCAAGAAGGTTTAAGCAGTTATGTAAGTTCATGTATGTATGGTAACGGCCCTACGTAGGTTAGGGCGTTACAATAGTACTAATTAACGTTATTATATTATGTAGTAGGTTTCAAGTTACATACCCTTAGAAATTTCAGGTATAAAATTTTGATTAGTGCACTAACCTTTTATTTAGATGGAATGGGAAGAAATGAAACCAAATGTCTCTTGAAAGTTTATGAAAACAAGACAACACAATAAAGCTGAGTGAAAACAACTTTAAAAAATTTTGAAGAAAATTCATGCATTTGCATCAATTAGTATCATATTGAAATTTTTTATAAGTAGTTTAGTTTGATTTGCAACCATATGAACTATTTTAGAAAACAAGACTATTGAAGTGAAAGGTATGAATTTTGCTTTGTTTTGTTTCGTTTTTTTTTTGTTTTTTTTGTTTTTGGAACTAAGGATGGTTAGGAGATTTGAACTCTACATCTCATGCTGAAGTGAAATGTGATATTACCATTCAGTTATGTACTACTTCAAGTTGCAAAATTTTTTTTGTTATTAGCTTGCTTCTTATTCAATGGAAAATCATGAATTTAAATACACGTAAGAACTCCACACATGTTTAGTAGGCATTTTTATTGTCATATAACTTGTGCAATTACAAAAAATTTCATGACATTTTTCCGTTAAATGTCATAAAATATATTTTCAATGACATTTTACTATTTAATGTCGTCAAATGATCTTCTATGACATTTAAAAATTAAATGTCATCTTAAAGATACTTTGACGACACTTTCAGAAAATTGTCATAAATTTTGTGTCATTAAAACCACTTTTTGTTGTAGTCTAGTCTCCGATGGGAGATGTCTAAAAGAACATTTTTTTTTCCATGGCATCTTTTCTTGGACTCAATGCCCAATTTTTGAAATGGATCTTTAATACACCTTTTACATTACTGTTTTAAGACTGCTTTAATTTGGGCACTACTTAAAAAGTTTCTACAATGTTTTTTCGTACAAAAATTTGAATTTACATTCTAGCCTATATGATCATAACAGGGGCTAAATGTGTGTCATTCTAGCTGACTTTGTCTCAGAGCTTCAATTATAGAACTTAATTAATAATTTTCAACAGTAATTAATTCATACTCATAATTATGTCTATTGGTCAAGGTTTCTTCACATGACATGTGGCGACCAACCTTTTTGTGGTCATCACCATACCTATTTACATACGTACATACGAAAATTTGAACTAAATTTTTTTTTTCTTTTCTTTGTTCTTTGCTTTTCAAATCATCGCTTAACTTTGGAGGAAAAACTTTCATATTAATTACTTATACATACATATACATATACATATGCATATACATATACATACATATATTTTGTCTCTTGTAGTACTAAAACATAGTACTTAAACACTACATAAACATAACGTAATTTTAACAAAACGCGTGGTAGCATCCAACCCATAGTTTCACAATTTTGCCATGCCACGCTCACCGCCTTGCATCAGATATTGCTACAGGTTTGCTTACCTACAATATAAACGTAAGTCATGGGCTATTGCTCAGCAAGTACAACTATTGCACCGCAAACTTTTCATAATAACCAATGCATGAACCTTTTATGCTTTCATTAATCATTCATAGGTTAGCGTTGGTTTTGGGCCCCTTACATAACATGAGTGTACGTACCTTGGTGCGCTGCCATGGAGTGGTTGGGGGCGGCCAGCCCTGTCCAACTCAAACCATGAACCAAACTCGACCTAACGCGGGTCGATACGACACAATAAATCTGTTCATCATCATCATACTTGAATCTTTTCATGATCATAAACAGTTTCTAACTTGAAACCGTATTCTTACAGATTACCATCTGTTTATCATCATACTTGAATCATTAACAGTTTCTAACTTGAAACCCTATTTTACTCATTACCGAGTAACTTATCATTAATGAGCATGCTTCGTGATGCCATATCATCATAACATATATATCATCAATACATCAGCATAACCTTGTGATGTCATAATATCATAGCATACATCATAACATTTTAACATAACTTGATCATCTTATGCTAACATACATCGCAAGCATATCAACATAACTTGATCATCATACTTCATAAGCATATCAACATAACCTCGTAAGCATATCAACATAACTTGATCATCTTACTTCGTAAGCATATCAACATAACCTCGTAAGCATATCAACATAACTTAATCATCTTACTTCGTAAACATAATATCGTAAGCATATCAACTTAACCTAATCATTATATATCATAAACATATTAACATAACTTAATCATCAAATATAATAAGCATATTAACATAACTTAATCATCGTATATCATAAGCATATTAACATAACTTGATCATCATATAAACATTCATCATAGCATATCAACTTGACTTGAACACATACTATCAATAACTCTTCATTGCATACATATCATCATGAACTTATCAAACATTTTCGTTTATGCTGTAGGAGTTGTACTTACCAGTTAAACTAAATCTTGAATTTAGTGCTCCACCTACACAGGTTGTTTTCCTGTTTTCTTAGAAAAATCATAGGATAAGAATCATCCTATCATAGTGTCATAATTACCCTAGTTATTAACTTATCTTAATACAAGGGTATTAAAAACATAACATAACTTTAAAACTTTACTATTTTTTTTTTTAAACCTTGAATTCTGAAAACTGTATTTGAAATCAGTCCTTAAATTTGATCCTTTTTCTAACAAATCTATTTTGAATTTGAAAACGTTTTCTTCATAAAAGTTGTAGACCTTGAAGATTCCTACAACTTCTATTTGAAACTTAAAACCCAAATCTAACTTTAAGATATTAGTTTCTGCCTTTGAAAATTCTTCGACCATTTTATTAACCTTAAAATAGGTCTCGGGTTTTTGTAAAAACGAAGGTCTTAGAGGCCATATTTTCAAAAACTGCCCACGTATACCCCTAGGATTTTGCCTTTTCTACAACTTTGTAGTTTTGACTTTTTTCAAGATTCGGCCTTTAAGGGCCTCAAAATTAGATTTTCAGATTACTGTCAAATTTGACCCGAAACTGGAAGTTTTCATTCGGTTTGGTTTTTAGGTAAACTAATGCGCACACTACCTCGAACGGTTACCCCGTTAGCCTATGTCAAGCATGGAGGCATTACATAACCATTTCATAATGATACTTTCAGTTTTATACTTAAAACTTTTATGCAAACTTAATTGGTAATTCATACCAAAATAAGGTTTATAGGATTCTCCAAAACCCTAGTTTGCAACATACAACATTCTTCTACCAAACCATTCATAGTTTCTCATTTTTAACAACATGAGACCATACTGAAATCATGCTATAGTCATACTCACAGCTTTCAACTTTTAAACTAAAAGTCTTAAACTTTCATAAAACCTTAACTTGAAACTAGCATATCAAAACCGAATGCTATCAACTACATATAAAACATAATCTATGAATGATAGCAATCATAACTCATGCTTTTACACAACATCATACTCTTGATTCTCTTAGCTAAAATGTGAATAAAGAACTAGAGGTTAAAAAGTTTACCTCAAGCTCTACAAGAAAGAATCTAGTCTAGGGCTTTGAGGTTTTTCTTTTGTGCTAACTCACACCAACAAAACCAGATTTGCTTCTTACTTTTCACTCTTGTTTGGTTCGGTTTCTATAAGGGAGAGAACTGAAACATTGGCTGCAAGATTCACTAAACAAACACAATGAATTATCCCTTCACCTATTTATAGGTGAACAACTTGTTCTTACTTTGCCAACTAGTCCTCTAGAAAAAATCTATTTGCTCAACAATCCTTGTGTGTTGGCCGGCCATGCTTGGCCCTAGAAGATGAGTAAGGAAAGCTAAGGTGACTTACTCACCAAAGCTACTAGGTGATGTGTCATGCCCTCAAGATGGCTGGCCCTTAGGGTGATGATATGTCAAAACCTTGGCTAGCCATGGAAGCGAGGCTAGGAAAGCTTATTCATCTAAGCTAGGCCACGAGGTGTCCTAATCCTAAGGTGGCCGGTGTAGGGTTGGCTTGGCGAGGCCTTTGCTTGCCAGGCAAGCAAAGCTAGTGAGCTTACTCACCATAGCTACTCAATGAGGTGTCAACCTCCCATGATGGCCGGTTCCTGAATGGTGAAGTGTGAGAATTTTGGCTCGCCAAATAAGTGCAGCTAGGGTGACTTACTAACCATAGCTCGTTCATGAGGTGTCTTGACCTCATGGTGGCCGGCCTTGGGTGGTGTGGTGTGCTTGCCATTGCTAGCCATATGAGCAACGCTATGGTGCTAGCTCACCAAGGCTAGTTTATGATATGTCTAACCAAGGTGATGGCCGGTTCCTTAGTGTGCCACATGGAAAAATCTTTGCTTATTGATGCATCACACATAGCCAAGTAAGCAAAGCTACTAAGCTTACTAAGCAAAGCTAAAATTGTGAGGTGTCAATTTCTAGTGAACTTCCAATTTTCATACTTTACATATCGGTCCTTAAGAGCAAAATATTTGCTCATTAACCCTTGAGGTGGCCGGTCCCTATGTGTACAAGTGTAAGCAAATGATTGGTCAATTTTGAACCGATCAAACTTAACTTGATTCCTTGGTTTCCAACTAGGTTAACCAAATTTAAAAATCAGCATAAGCTTAATTGAACTAAGAAATCTAACTAGAAATATCCATAGTTCCATAAATTTATAAATTTATCTATCAAACCACAATTTTCACAAAATTGCACTTTGACCCCTAAAGGCAAAAACATTTACACTTTAGTCCCTATAGGGTGGCCGGTTTTCATAGTGACATTTATCATTCTTTATAAGACGTGGTGTCACTTTTTAAGACCTTGCTTGGCTTATCTCCTAAACACAGTTCATTTTCATACTGGCATACATATTCAGTTACTGTTTTCAACCGATAACAGTATTCTTGCACTGGACCACTATCCAGAATTTATCTGAAGTGCGTATAGGGTTCTCTTAAGATTAGAAACTACTAACAGAGAATCATAAATCATAAACTTGCCTTTTACTACAAAAGGTCTTACATAAGTAAATTATCGAATCTTTCAACCAAGAATTCAATAATTTTACTGATAAAATATAACACATTCACATACATAGCACATAAATATTTCTAATTACAAACTTTGATTGTTCACCACAGAAATCAAAATTTGTAAACAAGCTGGTCGTTACAATCTACCCCCCTTAAAAATTTTCGTCCTCGAAAATTACATCAAGTCGGGATAGTTCTTTTTCATTTCTTCTTCTACTTCCCATGTTGCTTCTTCAATGTTATGATTTCGCCATAACACTTTAACCATCGGAATGGTTTTGTTTCTTAAAACCTTTTCTTCCCGATCTAGAATCCGGATTGGCTTTTCCTCGTAAGTCAAATCCGTTTGTACTTCAATTGGTTCTTGACTTAGCACATGAGAAAGATCAGGTATATACTTTTTCAACATGGAAACATGGAAAACATTATGTACAGAAGCTAATGATGGCGGCAACGCAAGCTTGTAGGTGTAATACCCAGATTTTTATGAACCTATGATTTCCTTTTACACAAGGAAAATTCCAAGTTTGAATCTTGTAAGTCGATATGAAACTCACGATATGAGTTAAATATCAGTATAAGTTTGAGTTCTCGATTAAACGGTTACGAGACTCAATAATAGATTGCCTAGCCAAGCATTAGGCCTTTTAAGAAAAAAAGGGAAGAAAAAATCCTATGATTTCATGTTGGTTAAAATTTGACCGAAAAAGTCAAAGTTGACCAAAAAGTCAAAGGTTGACCCGGAAGGTCAAATAGATGAAGGTGCTGGGATACGGCAAAGCAGTATGGATATTATACTGCGAAAACCTTCATTACGGACGAATAAGTAAGCATAAGCTATGAGACCACCCTAGAAAAATCAAGCACACCAAGTTAGATACGAAGGGCAAGAAAGGTTTTAAAAAACAAGAAAAATTTGATAAAGTTCATTTTTACACAGATAAATTTTGGACTGTAGTACAGTATAAAAATATTATGTTTAAGCAAATACAGTATTAGAAATATCTGTGTAGCACAAAAATGGACTGAATATTGAGGAAAAGCCAAACAGGGCTTAATATGGATGACATCATCCTATCCTTAATTTATGACATCATAATTGGATTAAATAAGCTTGGAAAGAAAGCAAGGAAGGCTCTAGAAGAGATGACATGGCCGGCCACCTCAGGGGTAAAAATGCCAAAATTTTATCTTTAGGGGTTAAAGTGAAAATTTTGGAAAATTGATGATGTAAGCAAAGTGATGTCATCAAGATGATGTCATCAAGGTGAGATAAGTTTGGCTTGATCTCCAAGTAAGGGGCCGGCCACCTAGAGGGCATAAATGCAAGAATTTTAACTTTTGGGGCCAAAATGCAATTTCTGAAAAATAGGTGATGTAAGCACGATGATGTCATCAAAATGATGTCATCATTTGCTTAGAGAACTGTGACGCCCCGACTTCCCAAGCCAGGTCGACACCATACATACTTGTTCTTTACTTGAAAATTTGAGAAAATTTTTTTTTTCTTTAAAACATATTCACATAAATTATCTTGTGGAGAATAATATGTCACCCATATATATATATATTAAACTGAGAATACCTTCTCGTGTCTTCAAACTTTATACATATAACAAAACATAATTTACTTTAGAATATTAAAATATTTTCTTAACATCGAATGCGGAAAATCATGCGTAGTGGTATCCCACACCGCCCTTCACTCGCCGCATCGTCTGCATAGCCCACCACTTAAATTGCAGGCTTTTTACCTACAGTATGAAATATAAGAGTGAGCTTTCGCCCAGCAAGTACAAACATAATCTCACAAAAATAATTTAATCATCTTAAAACATGTCAATCATCATGTAACTTATGCATGAGCCATTTATGATTGATTGAAAGTCTTATGCTTCATTTTAGACTCAATCTTTAACTTATCTTGTCTCAACATGTAGGCCCATAGTGTACGTACCGAAAGCGCGCAGCCTCCAGACAAAGCTAGGGTTTGCAAGGCCCTAACAGTTCTGGGAATTAAAACGTGACCCTCACGCATCAACGAGAGGTAAATGTCACAACTGGTTTTAAACATGTATCCTCCTCGATCACGGGAGGTTGGTACGACACCTTCCTTGATTATCTTACCATATGATTTAACATTAGTGAACATGCTTCATGATGTTACTATGTCATATTCAAACTTTAACATTTGCCATATCATGGCATTCTTGAAAACATGACATTTTTAAAACCATGACATTTTAGAAAACATGGCATAATATGTAACATGTTATAGCATATCATCACATAACATCATTTAACATCATACAACATAGCATGTACATTTTAACATAGCATTTATGAAAATAGTATTTACTATTTTCATACTGTAGGTGAGGTTCGATACTTGCCTGACTTATTGTAATCCAGGCTTCGTTGATTTCCACTCTGACCTCAACTGCAGGTTACTTCCTGCTATTAGAAAGAACATAGGATAAGAATCCTATAAAATGTTGGTAACCTTTCCAACATTATGATTATATGTCCTTTTACAAGCTTTGATCAACTACTAGGTTACTAATTGTAACCCTAGAGATTGTGGTTAATTATCTTGACCCATTAGGTTACTTGAGGTAACCTTGGGTATTAAACCCATATGATTAGTATTAAATTACTATTCTTATTATCGAGCCTAAACCTTAGTAACTCGGTTATCCTTCCCGGTTACCACTCGTCATCTTTTGTTTTTACACTTTAGCTTTTAAATCCAATTTAGAAAATTGGCTAGAAAATCTTTTGTTTTACTTCCCAATTCGAGGTTTTCAAAGTAAAACTTTATAAAACTCATTTAAGGCTGAAAACTGCTTTTGAAATAGTTTTCATAGTCAAAACAGGAAATGTTGATGTAGAAATACAGTTTTTCTGTATGTTTGTAGAAAATCCTGTGCAGGAATTTCTTTTTCTCTGCACAGTTTTTATAGTTCAGGTTGTATTTAAAAATCCAAATGGAATTTGAAAAACTTGTCTTCACGAAAGTTCTTGCTCTTGAGAAATTCTAAAACTTTCATGTTTTAAGAAAAACCCATTTCTGCTTGGATTCGTACCAGTTTTAATTTGAAACCCACTGGTCGTGTAAACTAGGTCTGGGCAGTTTAGTCTCGGATTTTTGTAAAAACGGAGGCCATTGGAGCCTCATTTTGCAAATCCGTCCGCGCTACCCCTTAGGAAAAACTGTTCCGAGAAACTTTTTTGTTTTAAGTTTTTCCAAATTCGGCCTCTAAAGGCCTCAGAATCGGCTTTCCGTAAAACTGGTCAGGATCCACCCGAGCCTGGCAGTTTTTCGGTTTAGAATTCGTTTTACGTCCTAGACGTGGAATCTAGCTCAACCAGCCACCGCGGGAGCCCTAATACACACATGCAGCGATTTTATAGCGTAAATTTTCTTTAATCACAATTTCTAACATCACCATGCAAACCTAATTGATATTGGATCAACTAAGTTGCATGATTTCGGTTGCACAAAACCTAACAAGCATACTAATTAAATTCTAGCAACCTAGCACAAAATTATCATTCACCAACACTAGGGCAGATTGGGGACATATAATAAACTAGTATTTAGTATGCAAATTAAGAAAATTAAAGCAAGCATGCACATAAAAATCAAACCACCCCTAATTCTAGATCAAGCACAACCCTAGATTCCTAACTTTGGGCACAAAATAAATTGAGCTTATGCTCTTACAATTTCAACTTGAAATACATGTAAATTTCAAATTGAATGCTTAATTGAAAGAGATTAAGGTCTAGAATGTTTACCTTGATTTATCTCCAAAAATTGGTTAGGGTTTGGCTCACAAAACTTTTCCTCCTAGGACACCACCCAAGGCCGGTTTTGTTGCACCAATTGGCACCAAAATTGGCTGATTCTTGGTGGCTGCTTGCACCTAAACTAAGCTCTCTTAAATCCAAATTTTCTCACTCACTCACCCCCCCTTGGCAGCCGGCTGTTGGCCCCTAAAATGGACACCAAAAACTGTCAAAATTTTTATTGAACTTGCTAGGGAAAACCGAAGACTACAACATCAAAACCCCTAAGTTTCTCAATTTTTTTCTTCACTCAATCACCCACTTGAGATTGCAGATTTTTGGAGAGGGAAAATGGGCAGAATTTGGCTGCTTTTTCTGATTTTTTTGGGACTAAAAACCGACCACCCCCCTTGGCCTATTTATAGGTGAGGTTTTGGATCACATTGCAAATCTTTTTGGTTCACCTTTTGCTCATAAATCCTTGGAGCAAAAATAATTGCACAAAATTTTGCCAAAAGACCCTCCATGTGGCCGGCCATGCATGGTGCTAGGTGCTAGGTGTGAGTTGTTTCCACCATTTATGATGTCATAAATCAAAAATGGGATGATGCATAATTCCAAGCTTAGGTGATGTCATCTTAAAGCCTTGTTTGGCTTTTTCCTTAATGTAGTCTACTTTAAATTAACACAGATATTTCTAATACTGCTTTCACTAATACACAGTACAATTTAGTACTGTTATTTTAAACTGCAGTCCAAAATTCATCTGTGTAGAAATGGACTGTATAAAAATTTTCTTATACAATCAAACTTCTTGGCCAAAGATAACCTAACTAATGTGCTTGATTTTCTATGGTGGTTTTTGAATCTTAAACATACCATTTTATCCGTAAAAATGGTTTTTACACGGTACAATTTTTATACTGAAAAATATTTAACCGTACCGCCTCATTTTCGATTTTTCGGGTCAACCATTGACTTTCTTGTCAATCATTGACTCTCTTGTCAAAATTTGACTATCATGAATTCATGAAATTTCGTCATACCTTTTTACTTAAAAGGCCTATCATGAAGTCTCGTAATTAATTTACCGAGAACTCAATCATATACTGATAAAATCATGAATTTTGTATTAATATTCATAATTTTCATAAAATTGCACATAAACACATAATACGAACTATAAATTTCTTATTTACAAGAAAATTGTGAGTTCGTGAAAATTTCGATTATTACAATCTACCCTCCTTAAAGAATTTTCGTCCTCGAAAATCAGAACAATTCGGGGTAGCTTTTCTTCATCTCATCCTCGCGTTCCCAGGTTGCCTCCTCAATCTCATGATTTCGCCATAGGACCTTAACTAAGGTATAACCTTGTTCCTTAGCACCTTTTCTTCTCGGGCAAATTCGAACTGGTTTCTCCTCATAGGTCAGATCTTCGTGAACCTCAATTGGTTCGTGGTCCAATACATGCGATGGTCCGAGATGTACTTCTTTAGCATGACACATGAAATACTTGTGTACATATGCTAATTCCTGGGGCAAAGCCAACCTATAGGCCACGTTCCAATTCTTTCCAGTATTTCGAATGGCCCTATGTATCGTGGACTTAATTTCCCCTTCTTTCCGAATCTCATAACTCCCTTGAATGGAGCAATTTTGAGGAAAACCAAGTCTCCTACTTGGAATTCTAGAGGCCTTCTGCGCTTGTCGGCATAGCTCTTTTGTCGACTAAATGCAGTCTCCATCCGTCGGCGTATAAGTTTCACGGCCTCAGTGGTTTTTTGAACAAAATCCGTGGACACAAGTTCCTTTTCCCTAGTCTCGTACCAATGGACTGGAGATCTGCACCTTCTTCCATACAGGCTTCGTAAGGAGCCATTCCAATTGAAGCTTGGAAACTGTTGTTGTACGAGAATTCAATCAAAGGAAGCTTTTTATCCCAAGTTCCTTTGAAGTCCATCACGCATGCTCGCAACATGTCTTCTAAGGTCTGAATGGTCCTCTCGGATTGCCCGTCCGTTTGAGGATGAAAAGCTGTACTAAAGGTAAGCTTGGTACCCATGGCTTGATGTACACTTCTCCAGAACTTAGAAGTGAAACGACCATCACGATCAGAGATGATTGTCTTTGGAATCCCATGGTAGCGAACAATCTGCGCGACGTATAGTTCCGCCAGCTGTTCCACCGAAAAACTAAGCTTGATGGCGATAAAGTGTGCAGACTTCGTCAAACGATCAACAACACCCAAATAGCGTCGTTGCCGTGGAGTTCGGGGTAGTCCAACCACGAAATCCATCGTCACTTGGTCCCATTTCCATTCTGGAATGGAAATTTTCTGCAATTCTCCCCCTGGACGTTGGTGTTCTGCTTTCACCCTTTGACATGTAAGGCATTTACTGACGAATGTAGCGACGTCATTCTTCATTCTGGGCCACCAAAAGCTTTCCTTCAAGTCTTGGTACATCTTTGTGGCTCCTGGATGAACGGAATATGGAGTCTCATGAGCCTCCTTCATGATCTGCTCCTTCAACTTATCCTCGTTAGGGATGCATAATCTATTTTTCCGATAGAGTATGCCCTCATCTGATATGTTGAAGTCGACTCCTTTCCTTCCAAGACCTCGTTCCTTGTCCTGAGCAGTGAGGCATCTCCTTCTTGTCGCTCCTTCATGCTATCCAAAATGGTAGGTTGGAAAGTTAGGGCAGCTAAACTTCTTGTGATGAGCTCTATCCCAGCTTCCACTAGCTCCTTCTGAAGAGGTTCGATTAACGACTGCATGGACATTAACGAAGAAGACGACTTCCGACTGAGGGCATCAGCTACTTTGTTAGCCTTCCCTGGATGGTAACAGATGTCTATGTCATAATCCTTCACCAATTCAGCCATCTTCTTTGCCTCATGTTAAGCTCCTTTTGTGTGAAGATATACTTCAAACTCTGATGATCTGTGTAGACTTCACACTTACTGCCGTAAAGGTAGTGCCTCCAGATTTGAGCGCAATACACCGCCGCAAGTTCCAAATCATGCGTCGGGTAGTTCTTCTCATGATCCTTTAGCTGGCGTGAAGCATAAGCGATCACCTTTCCATTTTGCATGAGCACGGCTCCCAATCCTATTTTAGAAGCATCGCTGTATATCACGAAGTTTCCTTCTTCCACATTCGGAATTATGAGAATCGGAGCGCGAGTCAGCCTGTTTTTCAGCTCTTGGAAGTGCTCTTCACACTTTGCAGTCCATTCGTACTTCTTTCCTTTCCGTGTAAGTGCAGTGAGCGGCGCTGCAATCTTAGCAAATCCTTCAACAAAACGTCGGTAGTAGCCCGCCAAGCCGAGGAAACTACGTACTTCGGTGACGTTTGTCGGAGCTGGCCATTCACTTACTGCCTCAATCTTGGCCGGATCTACAGATATGCCGTCCTTGGAGACCACATGTCCTAAGAAATGGACCTTTTTCAACCAAAATTCACACTTTGTGAATTTAGCGTAGAGCTGATTTTGCTTTAAAATTCGTAAAGCAATCCTTAAATGCTCATCATGCTCCTCCTTTGATCTTGAATAAATCAAGATATCATCTATAAAGACAATAACAAATTTATCCAAGTAATCCTTGAATACTCGATTCATCAGGTCCATAAAGGCTGCTGGAACATTTGTCAGTCCGAATGGCATAACGAGGAACTCGTAATGTCCATATCGTGTTCGAAAAGCTGTCTTGGGAACGTCTCCTTCCCTAATTCGAAGCTGGTGATATCCGGATCGCAGGTCAATCTTCGAGAAAATTGAAGCTCCTCTCAGCTGATCAAACAGATCGTCGATCCGAGGCAAGGGATACTTGTTTTTGATAGTTATCTTGTTCAATTCCCGATAGTCAATGCACATCCTAAGAGTGCCGTCCTTCTTTTTAACAAACAGAACTGGGGCTCCCCATAGCGAGTAACTCTGACGAATGAATCCTCGATCCAAAAGCTCTCGTAACTGAATCTGCAGTTCCTTAAGTTCGGCAGGCGCCATCCTATAAGGTGCCTTAGATACTGGTGCCGATCCAGGAAGTAACTCAATCTCAAAGGAAATCTCTCGTTCTGGTGGTAGTCCTGGCAACTCTTCAGGAAAAACCTCTATAAATTCTCTGACTATCGGTACTTCCTCCGGTCTGCTCTCGGTTTCAAGCGTCTTATCCACTATGTTGGCTAGAAATCCCATACATCCTTCTGCCAACAATTTCCTAGCCTTCAGCGCAGAAATGAACATTTTCGGCTGTTTTTGGAGTCGATCCTCTAAACATAAACTCCTTGTCTCCAACTGGCTTGAACGTGACCGTACGCCGTGGACAGTCGATAATTGCGTTGTACTTGCCCAAGAAATCCATTCCCAAGATGACGTCGTAGTCATATAGGTCTATGATGATCAGGTTGACATACATTTCCCTACCACATATAATTATTGGAACATGACGTATCCAATAATCAGACAACAGAATCT
>CM046362.1:23628497-23658312 GCA_025413025.1 Ficus hispida | reverse complement strand
TGTTTTCACTCTTTCTCTCACTTTTTGTTTGGTTCCTAAGGAAAAGAAGAAGCAGATAATGAGCTTCCAATCTATGGTTTATTGTCCAAAAGATCATTATGTTCGTACCACTCCTATTTATAGGTGAATGTTTTGTTCTTACCTTGCTAGTTAGTCTCCAAAAATCTTCATTTTGCACACAACCTTGTGTGTTGGCCGGCCATCCTTGGCCTAGACATTGAGTAAGCACAGCTAAGGTGACTTATTCACCAAAGCTACCATGCTATGTGGCATGTTCTCAAGATGGCTGGTCATTAGGTGATGAGGTGCCAAAATTCTAGCTAGTCTAGGAGCAAAACTTGATTGGTTAATGCATAAACTAAGCCATGGTGTGTCATTCACCCATTGGCCGGTTTTGGTGCTGAATTTGCAAGCCTTGGCTTGCCAAAGAAGAAAGCTAAATGGATGACTCATCAAGGCTAAGAGCTTAGTCATCAAAGCTAGAAATTTGATGTGTGTTTTCCTTGTGATGGCCGGCCATATTTGGCAACATAAGCTTGGTTTTATCAAGCCAAGCAAGCAAGGCTATAAGCTTGCTCACCAAAGCTATAAACTACACTTGTCATTCTCTCTAAAACTTTGAGAAATTATGACTTCTAAGCTGCATATTAATCCCAAGAGTAACATATTTACTCAATGGAATCATGTGGTGGCCGGCCATGGAAATTCAAATGGAAGAAAATAGTTAGATTAACTAAGTTAACAAACCTAGTTACTTTCTTGGTTTTAACATAACTATGGTAACTAAATTTTGTAACCAATCATTGGCTTAGTTGAATTTGAATGCTTAGTAAGGAAATCTATCATAATTTTCTTGAAATTCTTCATAAGGTGGCCGACATACCTTGCTAAGTGTGAAAGTTGCAAAATGCAACATAGCTTAGTATACAAAACTACTTTGCTTACTAGGCAAGGTTAAAATTGTGTGGTATCAAATTCTAATGAACTTCAAATTTTCATACCTTGCCTATTGGTCCTTAAGAGCAAAATATCAGCTCATTAACCCTTAATGGGCCGGTTCCCTTAAGTATAAGTGTAGCAAATGATTGGTCAATTTTGAACCAATCTAAACTAACTTGATTCCTTGATTTCCAACTAGGTTAACCAATTTAAAATCATCATAAACTAAATTGAACTAGGAATCTAACTAGAAAATCCATAGTTCCATAAATTTACAAATTTATCTATCAAATCACATTTTCATAAATTGCATTTTGCCCTAAAGGCAAATATTTGCACTTTAGTCCCTATAGGGTGACCAATTTTCAAAGTGAGATTTGTCATTCTTTTTAAGACAAGGTATCACCGATTAAGACCTTACTTGGCTTAACTCCTAACACAGTTCATTTTCATACTGCAACATATTCAGATACTGTTTTCAACTGATAACAGTATACTTGCACTGGACATTATCCATATTTATCTGAACTGCGTCTAGGGTTCTCTAATATTAGAAACTACTACAGAGAATCATATATCATAGATTTGCCTTTACTACAAAAGGTCTTTCAAAGAATCTAACATAAACATAAACATTTCTATTACAACTTTGATTATTCATAACAGAAATCAAAATTTGTAAACAAGCTGATCATTACATTTTATACCATTTTACTCAAATGGTCACTTGCTTTACAAGCAATAATTTTTTTTGGAGTCTTATAAAAACATAAGAACTCATAATATCTAATAAAAACCCTAAGCTGGGCTTTTCATAAATACCTTCAGGGCATAATTCAAATATCTGTACAAGACATTATGACGTTGGGAAATTCTAGTTATTACAACCCCTTGAGTAGGCGTAGATTCGAGCTTGAGGATCAGGAGCTTCCAATCTACCTTGGACAATGTAAGGTCCTTCTAGTCTGGCCTGGGCGCATGAAGCTGACTGCTTGTGTTCCTGTTCTGGTATGGAGGGTTCTAGCCTTGCTTGTTCATGTTGCAATTCTTCGCAAAATGTCCTCCTTCCCGCAAAGATAGCACGCGTTGGTCCCCATTCTGCAGACACCCGGATGTTTTCTGCCGCACTTTGTACATACCGGGTAGTCAGAGTTATTACCCTCATTTCCCCTGTTGTTCTTCTTTTGAGGGAAATTTTGTTGCTGGCCCTGTCCCGAGAAATTTCCTTTCTCTTGTTCCTCCCAAACTGTTTGGAACTTTGAGCAGGTTATTGTTCTGGCCTTTCTGATTCGTCTCAGCACTCTGACGGGGCTGTGTCTGCTTAACAACGGCCTTTTCTTCCTTCTTGGCTTTGAAAAACTGCGCCCTTGCTTCCCTGCCCTGGTTGATCCAATATTCTGCCCTTATCGCTCTGCTCACGCAGTCGATACCAGGGTAGGTGGGCTGCTTCCGGCACTAACTTGCTTGGCTATGTCTGTCCAGAACATCTTCATCATTCTCCGGACTTTTCAGTTTCGCTCGGTACTAGCTCCGGGCACAAGCGTGCTAACTGTTCAAACTTCTTAACAGCTTCCATCACCGTCATAGACCCTTGCTTAAAGCTGGTGAATTCGTCCTGTTGAGTGGCAAGGATTTCTCTGTTGTAGTACATACTACGAAACTCAGCCACAAAATCCTGCCAACTCATTGCCATGACATTTCGACGCATCTGAACGGTTATCCACCAGTGTCTCGCGTCCTTCTTAAGGGCAAACGAGGCACATAGAACCTTTTCCTGTTCGGTGAGCCGCATAAAGTCCAAGATAACTTGGATGTCTATCAACCAGTTGTCTGCGGCTATTGGGTCTGTCGTTCCCTCAAATTCGGGCGCTTTCATCCGCCTAAATCTCTCATACAACAAGTCTTCTCTTGCCGGAGGTGGATCTGCCGGTACCCCAGCAGGTGCTATTGGTACCTCAACATATTGCGGAAAATTAGGCACTGGAGGTGCCATTGGAGCTGCTTGGTCCGCGGGTAAAGGAACCTCATTAACCTGGGGTCTTTGATTTAGCTGATCCAGTTGCTCTCTCAGCCGGTTTGTCTCTTGTTGTTGCTCTAGCAACTGCCGTTGTAAATTGGCTACAACGGTCGCTAGATCTGGCGCAGGTGGATTAACTGGTGCAGTCTTGCGCGTACGAACCATCTTAATCTTCCTATTTAAATCATAAGAAAAGATATTATTAACTATCAATATCCTTTCTTTGCATTCATATCTTAACATATTGTAACAATATGCATTATGTCACAATATTGTCATACCATAATATTGTATACTTATCATATCATATCGTAAACATTCATCACATTCGTATCATATCGTTCATAATTGAGATTCCATACATCTCACATTTATCTGCCTTTTATATATATACAAAAAGTACATCATATTTACTTTACTTATAATTACATTTTCTTTACATCATATATACATTGTCAAAAATTTAGGATGGAAGTGTCTACCACTTTACCATCATACATAGGTACAAGCCTATTATCAAAAATAATAAGCTGGTACATATAGTTTCAAAAATAATAACATATATACTTGGTCTAGTAATCTAAACCTAATCTAACTCCGCTACTGTAACAACCGAAACATCGGAGCCATCATCTTCATCATCGTCTGGGACCTCCTCGGGGTCCACCTCGAAATCGTCACCTTCATCGAGCCATCCTCCGAATCCTGGCTCGTGATTAGGCTCCTCCTCATCATCCTCGTCATCGCTTGATATAACGATGATCGGAGGATCCTCGGGAGCATCCAGATCCTCATCGGCATCATACCCAGCATCATCGGCCTCCTGTACCGGGTCGACGGGTATCGGGTCCTCCGGGTCGGCTGGGCTGGGCTCATATACTGGCTCTGGCTCGTATGCTGGCTCGGGCTCATAAACCGGCTCGGGCATATCAGCGTCGTCGCCTGGTATCTCAGGCTCCACTACATGGGCATCGGCCTGTAGATCCTGTGCGATGACCTCCGCAGCTAAATGTACTCGATCATATGAGCCACTGTCATAATCTGCGTCGGTATGGGCGTGTGCTGACGGATCTGTGCAGGTAGTCCGTTCCGCAGGATCGCTAAAGACTGTAATCCTGGGTTTGGTATGTCCATGGGAATGTGAGGCAACATAGCCTGCTGGAACCTCCGACAGTAATGGTCCATCGGCTCGTGGGGGTACGCTCGCCAGTCATCAGCCATCACGTAGTACCGCTCGTGCTGCATATCCTGATAAATATCGGGATCTCGATAGTGCTCATCTGCCCCATCATCCAGCACTGGTCCGTAGCGGGTAGTCATACAGACACGAAAATGTGCCCACGTACGGTCTGGCAAAGTCCCCTCGCCGATCGTCATCCACCACAGTCGCGCGTCAGCTACCAGGCATCGACTAGCCAGCGAGACGTGCAGATGTGCCTCTATGTGGCAAAGGTGGAAAATCCTCTCCAGATCATATAGCCAGACTGATAGAGCTACCGTTCGGGGTGTGCCGTCAAATAGCAGGGGCCGTGACTTGTAGAACGCTGAAACTGCGCGTTGGTCCTCTTCTATGGGTGTCGGGTCCATAATCGTAAATCTAATCATACATAATCGCATAATACATATTAACATATGAAAATAAAATTATAACTTACAATGATGGCGGCGATGACAGGCTGACTGTGAAATTTAGTCGCAGGGAACCGCTCTGATACCAACTCTGTAACGACCCGCCTAACACAGGCCGTTACCGTACATACATACATACGTACTTACATGCATACATACTTATACGTAAAATAACGGAATAAATTTTTTTTTTATAAGCCGTATAAACGTATTTGCACATACGTAAATAATTATACTATTAATTAAAAACGTTGCGCAGGCATATATAAAGCTTATAAAATAATCACATAATTAAACAAAACGCATGGCGGCATTGGTCCCACATTTCACAGTTTAGCACACCTCGCCCTCCATCTTGTATCACGGGTTGCTACTAGGCTGCTTACCTACAGCATAGACGTAAGACAATGAGCTAACGCTCAGCAAGTACAACTATTAAATACCGCAATAACATAAACACAACACGATCTAACCTAACATAACACTTCATGACATATCATAACATAACATTCCTTATCATGATTTATCTTAATATAACATTTCTTATCATGACTTATCATAACATAACATTTCTTATCATGACTTATCATAACATTTCTTATCATGACTTATCATAACATATGCATGAATCGTTTATGCTTTGTTATGCTTTCTTATATCATCATATCTTTCTTTCTTAACTTATCTTTACTTATGGGCCCCGTAACATGAGTGTTCGTACCGGGCGCGCTCTATGGGCTTACACTTGCCATAGCTCAACCCGACCTGACGCGGGTCGGTACGACACAGGCAATTGCTTGCCATCATAGCTTAATCTTTCTTTTGTTAATTAGTGAACATGCATCGTGATGCTTCACTCAATTAATCTTAACATATCTTAACCCTAATCATGTTCCTATAAATCATAGCATACTTGACATTTCATACATCATGACATACATTCATAACATAAAATCATAGCACTTATCATTCATATAAAATCATAGCATTCCTAGGATATTCTATAGCACTTAGCATATAGCATGTAGCATTCATAAATAGCAAACATACTTAGGCAAGTATTCACAACAAGCCTATGCTGTAGGCGGAGTTGTACTTACCTTGTTGTAAAAGCTGTGTCTAAGGTGGAGTTAAATTCCGCTGGGACACTTCCGCGTATAACGTTCTGAGATAAAATGAAAGTAAGGGTTAGAACTGTTGGTAGTATAACCAACATTCTTTCATAACCTTAGTTATAAGCCCTTACTTATTTTTACGTTATCCTAATTGGTTACTTTGGTAACCCTAATCGGTTTGTTTTTAACTTTGGTTTTAAAATCTTATTCTTAGAAAAGAAAACCTTAATTTTTGGTATAAAAATCCTTTTTGTTTAACTTTAAAACTGAAAATTTTAAACTGAGACTTCTAAAATTATTGACTATTAGAAACTGCCTTTGGAACCGTTTCACAATGTCAATTTGCAGTGAAATTATGAAATTACACTTTTTCTGTGTTAATTTATAAATCCTGTACAGAGTTTTCCATAATTCCTGTACAGTTTTCCGAAATCCATTTTCATCTTAAAATCAAGACTGATTCTGAAAAACTTGTCTTCACGAAAGTTTTAGATATTGAAAAGTTCTACAACTTTCATGTTTTGGATAAAACCTAGTTCGGATGTTTTCGTGATAAAAAAAAAACCTGTGGAACTAGTCCTGGCCGTGCACGGGTCCTGGGCACTTTAGGCACGGGTTTTGGTAAAAACCGAGGCCATTGGAGCCTCATTTTACAAAACTGTCCATGCTGTTCTCTAGGAAAAACTCTACTTAAAAACTTTCATGTTTTGAGTTTCCCCTGATTCGGCCTCTAGAGGCCTCAAAAACTGTTTTCCCCGAAACTGGCCAATTTCTACCCGAGTTGGCAGTTTTCGGTTTAAAATTTCGTTTGCGTCCTAAAACGTCCACCCTACCTCAACCGAACTCAGCGGGAGCCTAAATCAGACATGCACGACGTTTCTAATGTTCAGATTTCAACATGCAAGCCAAATTGAACATCATTCATAATCCTACAAAAACCCTAAACATTTAATCAAACATCTAACATGCACAACATGCACATAATTGAACCACCAAACCCTACACCTAAACAAATCAAGCACATGCTCATAATTTACAAGCTAGGGCAGAACTTGAAAGTGGGCTTATACCCTTACAAACCATGGCTTAAATACATTTAAATTTCTCCATATGAAATTTAAATGAAAATTTGATTGGTTAGGGGTTTTACCTTACTCGGTTTGGCTTGGTGAGCTAAGATTTCACCTTCCTTCCTCCTTTCAAACCACCGGCTATTTTGGTGATTGGCAAGTGCAAACTTGCTGCCTTTCTTGCCCTAAATCCAGCCACCAAATGGCACGAAATCTGGCTGCCTCCAACTCCAAAATCCGGTTTGGATCCAAGCTTGGTTCCTCTCCCCTAGAACCGGCCTTGCTAGGGAATATGGGCACTAAAATTTTTTCCAACTTTTTGCTTGGTTTCCTACTTGAATCCGACCACCACTAAGCCCTACACACTCTTGGTTTTGCAAAAATTTGTTGCCTTTCTCTTCCACCCTAAATTGTGAACAATGCTTCCCCTATTTATAGAGGTTGTGAATTTCTTATAATTGCACAATTTAGTCCTCAAAAAAATCAGAATTTGGACTTTAGGAGGGGCATGTGGCCGGCCATGAACCATGGTGGAAGACAACTAATTTCTTCTAATTTTCTTAAATCAACTAATGATGTCAAAATTCAAAAAGTTAATGAGGTAAGCAAGGCTTAAGCTTGTTTGGCTCTTTTTGCTATTAAGCAGTCCATTTTTAAGTTACCACAGGTATTTTCAATACTGGATTCACTTATGCACAGTATTGGTTTACCGAACTGCAGTCCAAAATTCATCCGTGTAAAAATGGACGGTATGAAATTTTTCTTATTTCTTAAAACCCTTTTTGCCCTATACTTCAACTTAATGTGCTTGATTTTCTAGGGTGGTTCTTATATCTTAAACATAACTTTTTATCTGTAAAAACACGGTTTTACCTGGTGCAATTTATACAGATAAACATTTAAACATACAGTCATTTTCTTGAACTTTTCGGGTCAACCATCGACTTTCTTGTCAAGTTTTGGACTTTCATGGTCAACAGTTGACTTTTTGGTCAACCGTGACGTTTTTGGTCAAACTTTGACCATTTTACAAAATTTCATGATTTTGTTCCTTATTACCTAAAAGGTCGTTTTCTTAAATACATAACCATTTTTGAGTCTTATAAAGCCATAAAACTCACAAAACATAATTAAAAACCCTTAACTGGGTTTTTTCCATAAATACCTTTACGGTTCAATGTAAATCTTATACATAGAATCGTTCAGACATAAAAATCAGGTATTACACTTCTTCCCACATTTCTGACAAGTGGGATTCATGCTGCTATAAGGGGCATTCCTTTTCTGGGGAAAATTTTGTTGATTTCCCTGTCCCCCTCCATTTCACTTCCTTTTCTGTTGATTATTGTCGTATTGCTTGTTGTTGATGGGTTGACCGAAAGACCCTCCTTGCCCTTTCTGCTGCGGAGGTTAGCTTGGTCTTGCTTGAATCTGCTTAACTTGGGTCTTCTCTTCTCTCTTTTCCTTAAAAAACTTAGCCCGTTGTTCTCTGTTTTGACCTACCCAATACTCAGCTCGAATCGCCCGGCTTACACATTCAGCAACGGTGATTGGTGGGTAGGGGCCACTGCTAATCACTATAGCCAAATCCGAGTGAAACATCCTCATCATCCGTCTTACTTTGTGTAATAACTAGAATTTTTCTATGTTACAATTTCTTGTATAGAAATTTGAATTGTACCGTGAAGGTAGTTATGCAAAAGCCCGGTTTAGGGTTTTTATTGAAATTTGTGAGTTCTTATGCGTTATAAGACTCAAAAATGATTGCTTAGTCAAGCATGGTACCTTTTGAGTAGAAAGGTATGAAAACGTGATGATTTTTATTTTGGTCAAAGTTTGACCAAAAGACGTCAAAGTTGACCAAGAAAGTCAACATTGGCCAAGAAAGGCAACATCGACTAAGAGAAGTCAAGGATTGCCTAAAAAGGTCAACTAGATGTCGAAACTTAAGTATATGATGCAGTATGAGGTATATACTGCGAAAAGCCGTTTTTACAACGCAGATAGTAAGAATAAGTTTTAAAACCACCATAGAAAAATCAAGCACATTAAGCAGGAAATTAAAGGCCAAAAGGCTCGAAACGAAAAGAGAATTTTTCGTATAGTCCATTATTAGACAGATAAATTTTGGACTGTAGTGTAGAAGCTTGTACTGTGTATAAGAGAGCACAGTATTAAAAATACGTGTTTGGCATTAAAATGGACTGTTTACTAAGAAAAAAGCCAAACAAAGCCTTTATGGATGATGTCACTTAACTTTTGATTTATGACATCATTCTATGGATTTAACACAAAATTGGAAAGAATTATGGAACTTTCTAGAGCCAAAGTGGCCGGCCACCTCACCCCCCTAAAGTGCAAAATGGTGAACTTTGAAGGACTATTTTACAATTTTGGAAAGTTCAAAATTGTCTACAAATAGGGGTGCTTCCTATTCACAAAAATTAGAAAAACTAGTCAAACTTTGGTCAATTTTCTGCCCAAAAAATCCGAACTTGAGTGAGCTGCCAAAGAGAAAGAAAAAGCTTGGAAAATCAAGGAATTGGTCTTAGGAGTATTAGGCATTCACTAGGAAGCAAGCCAAGAAGTTAGAAAAAATTTTGGAGACCATTTGGCCATTGCTGGCCGGTTGTGTGGCAGCTGCAAGGGGGAAGAAAAATTGAAGGGGAGAACAAGTAGGGAGGTGGCTGATTTTTGTGTGAAGTGGCCGGAGTCTTGGTTGGAGCAGTCCCTAGGTGGCTGGAAAATTTTGGGCTCATTGGGAGGAGCTAAGGCCGGCTGCACCAAGGAGAAAGGAAGAGAGAAATTTTGAGCCAAGCAAACCCACATTTGGAATAAGTAAGGTAAAAATTCTCTTGGCCCTTAAATCTCTCAATTCAAGTTCTAAATTAGAGATTTAAATGTATTACAAGTTGATTTGTAATGAGCATAAGCTCAATTTAAATTCTGCCCTAGGTCAGATTTTTTTTAGTGTGTGCTTGATTAGTTAAGGGTGGTTGATTTAGCTATGTTTTGATTGATGTTTAATTGTGCATTAGTATGTGCTTATGAGTATGATTGTATGTTAGATTAATTAGGGGTTGTATGTTTCCCCAAATCTTCCCATAATGGCATGTTAGGGTGGTAGATTGAAATGTGTATGCTATGTTGGTAGAAATTAAGAAACAAGCAAAACCCTAACCTTAATTAATGCAATTTTGTTGTTTGATTTACATGATCATGTGGGGCTCATGTAAGTCAATTTGGGACGATAGAAAAACGTTGCATGGTGATTTTAGGCTCCTGCTGAGTTCGGTTGAGGTAGTGTGCACGAATTAGGACGAGAAACCAAGAAAGGAACGAAAACTGCCAATTCGGGTTCAAACTGACCAGTTTTCTGGAAAGTCAATATTGAGGCCCATAGAGGATGATTTTGGAAAAACGTAAAACATAAAAGTTGTAGATAAGGGTTTTTCCTATGGGACAGGGTGGACAGTTTTCAAAAATAAGGCTCCAATGGCCTTCTTTTTTAAGAAAACCCGAGCCTGACCGTGCCCAGACCCTATGCACGGCCAGGTAAGTTTAACGGGGAAAATGAATGCGTTCGAGACCGATTTGGGTCTCGAATTCAAAACGAAAGTTTTAGGGTTTTTCATGATTTAAAACTTTTATGAAGAAAACTTTTCCAAATTTGGCTTTGATTTTTAAATAGAAAATTGGATTTCAAAACTATGTAGTGAATAAGATATCCCTGCATAGGGACTTCTAAAACAGTGCAGGAAAAGGACATTTCTGCGCATCCACTGACTAATTCTCAGTGAGAAACTGTTCCAAAGGCAGTTTCTATTTTTAATGATTTTTACAAAGACCCGCTCATCAGATTCTAAGTTTTTAATAAAATGATCTTAAAACCCTAAGTTTTTCCGAAGTAAAGAAAGAGTTTTAATTGAGTTAAGTGAACCATAACCGGGAAAGATTCCGAGTTATTGGTTTGGGCCCAAAGCCCAAGGGTTATCCAACATAACCCAATATAATAGTGAAAATGACTAGTTGGGCCTAAAAACTCGGGTTATCTGAAATAACCAATTGACTTGTATTTTAGAAGGCGTAGGCCCAAGATTTAAGAATAATAATCCAACGCTACTTTGGATGGCTGGTTAGCCAAGGTTACTTTATGTGACCAAACAAAGTACACTTTAAGGGTAGTAAACCCTAATCCCTAGGGCTATCCGTGATACTGAGAAAGTATCCGGCTTTGTTTAAGAAGGGGGGAACATATAACTATAACTAGGTATGAATGTTGATTTGATTATCAACATTCTGTAAGAACATAATTCTTACTCTATGTCCTCTGATATAGCAGGAAGTAGCCTGCTGAGGTATCCTGAAGTGGATCAACAAGTCTCGGGACATAGTACTCAAGGTAAGTACAACTCCGCCTACAGCATAAGCTTTTGTTGTATACTTGCCAAGTATGTTTGATGTTTATGATGGAATGATGTTATGTTTACGATATGACTATGATAAGTTCATGAGTATGAGATTATGGCATGATGTTAAGATATGAGCATAATTATGAATAGTGACATCACGAAGCATGTTCACTAATAAGAACAAGTATGAGTTCATGAAAAGTAAGTATGATGGCAAGCAAGCTTGCCTGTGTCGTACCGACCCGCATTAGGTCCGGTTGGACTGTGGTTTGAGTTGGAAATGGACTGGCCGCCCCAACCAAATCATAGTTGCGCGCCCGGTACGTACACTCATGATAAGGGGCCCATAAGTAAGATAAGTTAGGAACGAATACGATGGCATAATAAGAGCATAATTGGTTCATGCATATATTATGCGATATTATGTATGTTATTATAAGTCATGTTATGATACGATGAGTTGAGTATGCTATGTATGAAATGCCATGATTTGTGAGGTGATAATAATCTATGATTATGTTTATTGTCGCGGATATGTATATGTTGTACTTGCTGAGCGAAAGCTCACGTGACTTACGTCTATGCTGTAGGTAAGCAACCTACAAGCAACTGATGGTGCAAGGTGGCGAGCGGGGCAGGGCGGACAGTGAAATGTGGGGATTATAACTGCTTCGCGTTTTGATCTTTTTATGTAAATTATTTTGTATGCAAACATCCTTATATATGTTTATGCATTTTAAATATCCGCATTATAAAAAAAAAAAAATTCCGCTGCTTACGTTACGTCAAATAAATAAGTATGCATGTATATATGTATGTATGTATGGTAACGGCCTGTGCTAGGCGGGTCGTTACACTTTGTCCCTCTCGGAGCTGATAAGGTGAGGACAAAGACGTGCTAGTTGCTCAAACTTCTTTACCGCCTCAGCTACTGACAGATTACCCTGGCGGAAATTATTAAATTCGTCTTGTTGAGCTTCCATAACGTCGGTGTTGAAGTATTTCTCCTTAAATTCCTCAACAAAGTCCTCCCAGGTCATTTGGGTAACATCTCGCCTGATCTGGACTGTTTCCCACCAGAGGCGAGCATCTTTCCTCAGCATAAAGGATGCACAGAGAACTTTCTCTTCATCATCGAGCTTGAGAAAGTTCAAGTTAACTTGGAGGTCAATTAACTAATTGTCAGCCTCAATTGGATTTGTTGATCCTTCAAATTCTGGTGCCTTCATGCGCTAAAATCTGTAATATAATTGTTCCGGAGTTCGAACCAGAGGTGCTGGTGGAGCAGCCAATGGCACATCAGGCACTTCAGGAGCTATCGGGTTTTCTGGAATCACCGGGTTAGCATTGGGAATTTCCGGTGCAGCAGGCTGATTCACCGATGCTGGTGGTACTCCGGCATCAGGAGGTCCCTGATTCTGTTGAGCCAGTTGAGCTCTAAGCCCACCTATCTCTTGTTGTTGGGCTAACATCATTTGTCTAAATTCATTTAACTGGGCCGCAAGATCAACGTTCTGGGTCTGAGCCGTTCTACGCTTGGGTGGCATGGTTCTACATAAAAAAAAATTATGAAATAAGCTCCTTGTTCAATAAAATCATGTCTTTTATATAGAACCATAATCTTAATTCCATATCGTAACATAATAATGGAATATATCTGGATCCATCATAGTCTTGTTTATATCTGCTTCATAACATAAATGCATAAGTATAACATCTAGGAAAGTGTAAAACTTTCCCATCATGTTCATACGTCACTTAATTGCCACCACCAAGCGAAGGCACCACCCAACGTTATCCTCGTATCCAATATTGTTCTTATGTGGCAAAGTTCCACAAACACCACATATAACTTTCATAACGTCGATCTAATTCCATAGTGCGAGAAGTTCCCAACGTGACCATTGACGAGAGATACTTACTACGCACGCGAGCTTCTAACTTATTTCTAAGCATAAGAAAAATAACTTAACTTAACTTACTTGGGCCGTGGCGGAAGTGATGTGAGGCAAGGTGAAGTAGGCTGGCAGGATACCGCTCTGATACCAAACTTGTAATGCCCCAACCTACGTAGGGCCATTACCGTACATACATGAATTTATATAACTACTTAAACCTTCTTGAAAAATTGAGAATAAATTTTTTTTCAAACTTATATAAACATAAGGTTGCTTGTATAGAAAATTATCATGCATACATACTGAGCTAAAAACATATATACATATTTCTTATAACTTGTTCGAGTCTTTAAATCCTCATAATTTTTATACAACGTAATTGTCTTTAAAAATATATATAAACTTAAGCTTAACATAACTTTGCGGAAGATTTTGCATAGTGGTATCCCACACCGCCCTTCACCCGCTGCATCATCCACCTGGCCCGCCAATTAAGCTGCAGGCCTCTTACCTACAGTATGAAATATACTGATGAGCTTTCGCTCAGCAAGTACAAACATAATCTCACAAAATGTAACAAATGTCGTGCAACTCATGCATGAATCAATTATAAGTCTTTTATCACCAATTATTGACTTGAAATTATTATCTTGTTTAACATGTGGGCCCCTAGTGTACGTACCAAAAGCGCGCAAGCCTCAGAATGTCAGGGTTTGCAAAGCCCTTAACCATTCTGGAAAACATGAACATGACCCTTCACGTATCAACGGAAGGTTGATAATCATAAACTTGAAACATACATGATCCTCCCGCATCAACGGGAGGTTGGTACGACACCTTACTTGTCTTGGTTTAGTCTTAGTCTTGTTACATTCCCAAGACTAAGAATCTTTACATGTGATCT
Source organism: Ficus hispida (assembly GCA_025413025.1). Classification (NCBI taxonomy): domain Eukaryota; kingdom Viridiplantae; phylum Streptophyta; class Magnoliopsida; order Rosales; family Moraceae; genus Ficus; species Ficus hispida. Next base: position 23,644,328 of record CM046362.1, on the reverse strand, counting down.
TAACAGTCATGACACACATGGACTAGACATGACATAACTTGATGTATCATGGCCTAACATAACTTATCGTATCATAATATAGCATGGTATAATATAACATGGCATAACATGACATGATATAACATAGCATAACATAACATGGCATAGCATAGCATGACATAGCATAACTTGGCATAACATGTCATATACTTGAAAATAGATTACTATTTTCCATACTGTAGGTGAGGTTTGTACTTACCTCGTCTATTATGTCCACTAGTGTCTCGCTCCAAGTCCGGACACAACAGCAGGTTATCTCCTGCTATAATAAAGGACATAAGTAAGGATCTAAAAATGTTGGGGATCTAACCAACATTCATGCATAACCATAGTTATATGCCCCCCTACATGATATCTTACTTGTCTTAGTCCATATTTGAACTTGGTATCTTGTTGGGCTACATTGGGTAACCCTGGGCTTTGGCCTAGTCCAATAATCCGGATATCCTTCCAGATTACCGTTGGTCAATCCAGTCTCCATTTTTTGGGTCCCAAAATTTTATTTGGCTTTTCTTTGGAAAAACTTAATATTTTAGGTCCCTTTTAATTCAAAAATCCTTTGTTCAACTTTTGAAAAATTATAATTCTTGAGTAGGATTTGTAAAATCATTAAGTGTTTAAAACTGCCCTTGGAACAGCTTTCCACAGTCGAACTATCAGTGTATGTGCAGGAATGTCCTTTTCCTGCACTGTTTTAGAAAATCCTGAGCAGGAATTTCCTATTTCTTGCACAGTTTTGGAAATCCAATTGTATTTGAAAATTTGGGTCGAATCCGAAAAAGTTTTCTTCATGAAAGTTTTAGATATTGAAAAACTCTACAACTTTCATGTTTTACTCAAAATCCAGTTCGGACTTTATCCTACTCTTATTTCTTGTTGAACCCACCTGGCCGTGCATGAAATCTGGGCACGGTCAGGCTCGGAGTTTTGTGAAAACCAAGCCCGTTGGAGCCTTATTTTGCAAAACGGTCCACGTTACCCACTAGGAAAAATCCTTCTCTACAGCTTTTATGTTTTAAGTTTTTCCAGATTCGGCCTCTAAAGGCCTCAAAAATCAGATTTTCAGAAAACTGGCCAGTTTTACCCTAACTTGCAGTTTTTATGCTTAGATTCGGTTTACGTCCTAATATGCGCACACTACCTCAATCGGCCGCAACCGAGAGCCTATACCAGTCATGAAGTGCTTCTAACGTTCTATTCTAACTCATGATTGAACATATTTAGGGGACATACAATTCATCAAACATCTAGTATGTAAAACAAGCATAAGCATAAAACTCATAAATCAACCACCTTAACCTAATCAAGCACCATCACAAAATCCTAAACTAAGGCAATAAAATAAATTGAGCTTATGCTCATACAAACTAACTTGGAAATACACTTAAATCCTCAATTTAAAGCTTGAATTGAAAGCTTAGGGTCCAAGAGAATTTTACCTCTACCAATTCAAGGAATGAGTTTGCTTGGCTCCAAACCTTTTTCTCCCTTTCTCCTTGGTACCACAACCGGCCTTGCTCTACCAAATGAGCACCAAAATTTTTCCAGCTCACTTAGGGGCTGCTCCAACAGATTTCCGGCCACTCCCACACCAATCTCTCTTCACTTTTCTCTTCCTTTCCTTCCTCCCCCACAACCGGCCACTTTGGCCAAAATGGGTTCCAAAAATTTTTCCAACTTCTTAGCTTGGTTCTAGGTGAAATCCGAACTCTCATAAGTCTAATTCCTTGGGTTTTCAAACTTTTTCTTTCTCTTTGGCAGCTCACTAGTTTCGGATTTTTGAGGAAAAATTTGGGCAAAGTTTAGTTGTTTTTCTCAATTTTTGTGAATAAAAGGCACCCCTATTTATAGAGGTTTTGAAACTTTACTTAATTGCTAAATTAGTCCCTCAAGAAGCAAAATTTTGCACAAAAGCATGCTAGGTGGCCGGCCATCCCTTGGTGAGCAAGGAAAGAATGCTTTCCTAAGTTTACTTAATTAATTATGATGTCATAATTGGGAGATAAGGTGATGTAAGCATCCTAAGGCATTGTTTGGTCTTTCCTTTATAATGTAGTCCACTTTTATGCTACACATATATTTCTAATACTGTTATTAACTAATAACAGTATTTTAAACTGCATTGTAGTCCAAAATTTATCTGTGTAAAAATGAACTGTACGAAAATTTTTCTTTTTGCTTCAAGCCCTTTGGCCTTTAATATCCTACTTAATGTGCTTGATTTTTCTATGGTGGTTTTAAATCTAACTTAAACCATTTTATCCGAAAAAATGATTTTTCACAGTATATTTCCTATACTGCTCATCATACTTCATTGTCGTCACATAGTTAACTTTTCTAGTCAATCTTTGACCTATCGGGTCAACTTTGACTTTTCTTGATCAAGCTTTGACCAACATAAAATCATAACATTTTTTTTTGTACCTTTTACTCAAAGGTTACTTGCTTGGTTAAGCAAATTGCTTATTGAGTCTCATAGCTAGTTAATGAGAACTCAAACATTTACTGATAAAATTATGAATTTCATATTGATATTCATAATTTTCATAAAACATCATAAAAATACATAATACGAGCATAGATTTCTTATGTACAAGGAAATCATGAGTCCGTGTAAATTTTCGGTTATTACATTATAATAGGTTACCAATTTGCTTACCTTACTTTATTTGCTTAATTAATTCTTTTTTTTACTAAACTGGGTTTGATTAACCATTTAAAACTGTTTTTAAATAAAACTGTATAAGTTTTGAAGGAATTTACAGAAAACAGTCAAATCGTCAGTGCATATGTAGGAATTTCCTGTGCATGCACTGTTTTAAAATTCTGAATCAAAGCTTGCTATACTGATTCAGTTTTACTTTGAAATCTATTTAGATTTTGAAAAACTTTTCTTCATAAAAGTTTTAGATATTGAAAAACCCTACAACTTTCATGTTTTGAGAAAAACCCAGTTCTGAACTTAACTTATACTTTTTCCTTGTTGAAAATGTCTGGCCGTGCACATAGGTCTGGGCAGTCCAGGCACGGGTTTTCATAAAAACGAAAGCCTTTGGAGCCTTATTTTCAAAAAATGTCTACAAATTCCCCTGGAATTTTCAATTTCCTACAACTTTTCAGTTTTGAGTTTTCTCAAATTCAGCCTAAAAAGGCCGTTTCTAATTCAATGCTCAGTTTTCACCCGACTGGCAGTTTTGGTTTCGGTTCGCTCTCACGTAAAAATTACGCACACCCTACCTCAAACGCTCTCAACCGTGAGCCTACATCAAGCATGCAGCAAATAATCTAACGTTCTCATACCCGTTAATTCAATCTCATACATACAATTATTCGATCAAACCCGTTTGGTGATTTTCACCAAACTTGGTTTTTCTAAGGTTTTCTAGGGTTTTCTTGAACCCTAGTTCAACATACAAGCATACCAATTCATAATCAGCCATTCATTATCAGTTTAAGCATATGGGGACATATATCAAACACCTAATGGCCACACACATCATCTACATAATTTCTAGAGCATACATTACCAATCATGCACCAAATTGAAGCATAATCATGCTAAAACCTAAATCAAGCACATTCTAAGTAAACCAAGCAAGCAAGGACATAAATGGATGAGCTTAAGCTCTTACAAACAAGCTGGAAATACACTGGAAATGGCTCAACAAAAACCAAGTTTAAAAGGCTTAGGAGGTTGAGAGATTACCTCTAAACCTAAGAGAAATTCTCTAGCTTGATTTCCGAAAATGGTTTTCTAGCTTTTCCTCATTAAAAACCCGACCACCACTTTAGGGTTTTTGCTTTCTATGGGGTTCGGCTGAGCAGAGAAAGGGAGAGAGAAAATGGCAAGAGTTTGGGGGAGTTTTTCAAATAAAATGTCTAAAAAAAATCACCACCCAACACACCTATTTATAGGTGTGATTTAATTTTCTTTCTTGAATTATTTTTATTCCTTAAATTGCTCTCCAAGCCCTACAAAAATTTTATTTGCTAAAAAATCCCCATGAGGTGGCCGGCCACTTAAGTAAAGATAAGGTTCAAGAATGTTCTTGAATACTTTCCAAATTTTCAATAATTCAAAAATTGACATAATTATCTCTTGATGAGGTGTCCAACACCTAGGGGCTCCGTTTGGCTTTAAATCTTAAAAACAGTCTATTTTCATACTAATACAAATATAACAAATTCTGTTCTCAATAAAATCAATACTGTCATACTAAACTGCAGTCCAAAATTTATTTGCATAAAACTGGACAGCGTTTAGGTTTTTCTTATAACTTACAGCTCATTAGTCCTTATTGTCCTAAATATTGTGCTTGATTTTTCTAACATAGTTCCGTACCTTAAACTTGCTTATCTATCCGTAATGACGGTTTTTCGCATTATAATATCTATACTGCTTGTTATACAACAGTACCATCATACTTTGACTTTTCTGGTCAAACTCTGACTAACATAAAATTATAAATTCCTATCATAGCTCAAATCATTCTGGTCAACCTTTGACCAGAATACAATCATAAATTCCTATCATAGCTCAAATCATTCTGGCCAATCTTTAACCGGAATACAATCATAAATAAATCCTAATTCTGATAACTCAAATTAGGCAATTCGTATACTTATACATAATACAAATTTTGATTCCTTGAGAAACAAGAAATCATGATTTGTAACAGAGTCGGTTATTACAATCTTCCCCCCTTAAAAATTTTCGTCCTCGAAAATTAGAATAAGTGGGGATAATTCGCTCTTATATCCTCTTCTAATTCCCATGTTGCTTCTTCAACATTGTGATTTCGCCACAATACTTTACCATGGGAATTGTCCTATTTCGTAAAACCTTATCTTCCCTTTCTAGAATCCATACTGGTTTTTCCTCGTATGTCAAGTCGGTTTGAACCTAGATCAGTTCTTGACTTAGCACGTGGGAAGGGTCAGGTACATACTTCTTTAACATCGAAACATGGAAAACGTTATGCACGGAAGCTAATTCTAGCGGCAAGGCAAGCTTATAAGCTACTTTGCCAATCTTTTCTAGGATTTCAAATGGCCCTGTGTATCTAGGACTAAGTTTTCCCTTCTTGCCAAACCTCATAATCCCTTTCATATGAGCAATCTTAAGGAAAACATAGTCTCTAACTTGGAATTCTAAGGGCCTTCGACGTCTATCGGCGTAGCTTTTATGAAGACTAAAAGCTACGTTGAGTCTTTGCTTAATCTTCTTAATATCCTCTGAAGTCTTTCGGATAAAATTCGTGGTTTGAAGCTACTTTTATCTAACTTCTTGCCAATAAATGGGAAATCGACATTTCCTTCCATATAACGCCTCGAATAGAGCCATTCCAATGGAGGCGTGATAACTATTGTTGTAAGAAAAATCAATCACAGGTAGCTTCTGATCCCAGCTCCCTTTGAAATCCAAAATGCATGACCTTAGCATATCCTCCAGCGTCTAGATAGTCCATTCCGATTGTCCATCCGTCTGGGGGTGAAATGCCGTACTGAACTTCAATTTCGATCCCATAGCCGTATGAACACTTTTCCAGAATCGAGAGGTAAAGCGCCCATCCCAATCGGAAATGATGGATCTTGGCACTCCGTGCAACCTAACAATCTGGGATACAAAAATTTCAGTCAATTTTTCAACCGAAAAGGTAGCCTTAATCGTAATGAAGTGGACTGATTTGGTTAATCTATCCACAATCACCCAAATCATATCATTCCCACTTGGGGTCCTGGGTAATCCTACTACGAAATCCAGAATAGTTTGTTCCCATTTCCATTATGGGAGCTCAATCTTTTGAAGATCTCCGCCTGGTTGTCGATGTTCAGCCTTAACTTTTTGACAAGTTAGGCACTTTGACACAAAGTCAGCGATTTCGTTCTTCATATTCGGCCACCAATAGTTTTCTCTAAGGTCCTTATACATCTTGGAAGCTCCAGGATGTACCGAATATAGCGTCTCATGTGCTTCGGACATGATTTGTTTCTTAAGAATTTCAAAGTCAGGAACGCGGATCCTTTCTTTGAAATAAACTATTCCATCCTCAGAGGTCATAAACTCCTTATTCTTTCCGCCAAAGATTTTCGCATTTAGCAGAAAAGAATCTTTCCCTTGATGACCCTTAATGGACTTTAAGAGATTTAACTGGAGAGTCAAAACAGACAGCTTTCCAGCTATCATCTCTATGTTGAAATCACATATCTCTTTCTGAAGTGGCTTGGGCAATGTTCCTAAAGACATCAGCATACCGGATGACTTCCTGCTTAGAGCATCTGCTACTTTATTCGCTTTACCAAGGTGGTAAAGGATCTCGCAATCATAATCCTTCACGAGTTCTAGCCATCTGTTGCCTTATATTGAGCTCTTTTTAGGTAAAGATGTATTTGAGACTTCGATGATCGGTGAAAATCTCATATCTATTCCCATACAAGTAGTGTCTCCAGATCTTTAGCGCGAAGACTACCGCCGCGAGCTCTAAATCGTGCGTAGGATAATTCTTTTCGTGATCCTTTAATTGTCGTGAGGCATAGGCGACCACCTTTCCTTGCTGCATCAGGACCGCTCCTAGTCCAGTTTTAGAAGCATCGCTGTAGATCACGAAATTCCGGGCATCTATGTCAGAAATTACTAACACCGGGGTGCTAGTAAGCTTCCTTTTGAGCTCTTGGAAGTTCTCCTCACATTTCTGTGTCCACTCGAACTTCTTCTCTTTTCGCGTAATGGCGGTAAGAGGTGCCGCGATCTTGGAGAATCCTTCAATGAACAGTCGATAGTATCCAACCAATCCAAGAAAGCTCCGTATCTCCGTAACATTTTTGGGTCTAGCCCACGTACTAATCGCCTCTATCTTAGCAGGATCAACGAAAATCCCTTCGTTTAACACTACATGGCCTAAGAAATGAACCTTATCCAACCAAAATTCACATTTCGTGAACTTGGCATAGAGCTGGTTCCGTCTTAACGTCTCCAAAACCATCCTAAGGTGCTGCTCGTATTCCTTTATGGACTTTGAGTATATCAGAATATCATCGATGAAAACGATGACAAACTTATCTAAGTACTCTTTAAACACCTTGTTCATCAAGTCCATAAATACAGCTGGAGCATTGGTCAAACCAAACGTCATAACAAAGAACTCGTAATGCCCATAGCGCATTCGAAAAGCCATTTTCGAAATGTCTCCCTCCTTAATACTGAGTTGATGGTATCCCGACTGCAAGTCGACCTTCGAAAACACCACTGCTCCCCTAAGTTGATAAAAAAGATCATCTATTCTAGGGAGATGGTACTTATTCTTAATCGTGATCTTGTTCAACTCATGATAATCGATACACATATGCAATGATCCGTCCTTCTTCTTAACGAATAATACTGGTGCTCCCCATGGAGAATTGCTCTGGTGAATGAATCCCTTGCCCAGCAGTTCTTGCAACTGCACCTGGAGTTCCCTAAGTTCAGCTGGGGCCATACGATAAGGCGCTTTGGATATCGGTGTAGCTCCGGGCAATAAGTCTATCTCGAAAGAAATTTCCCGCTCGGGAGGAAGTCCGGGCAATTCTTTTGGAAAGACATCCACATATTCCCTGATAATGGGAACATCTTCCGGCTTTAACTCCACTTTTTTCTCCTTGTCCACCATGTTGGCTAAGTATCCTTGGCATCCATTAGCCAACATTTTCTACGCCTTCATTGCCGATACTAACCTACTTGAGGAGTTACGGGACTGGCCGTAAAAGTTGAATTCCTCCTCATCATGCAAGCTAAACATAACACAATGCTTTTGACAATCTATCTTAGCGTTGTACTTCCCTAAGAATTCCATTCCTAAAATAACATCATAATCCTGAAGTTTAATTGCGATGAGATCAACATAAAGTTCTCGACCGCAAATAACTACAGGAATACTTGGCATCCAAAAATCGGATAGCAAAACTTCTCCTGACGGAAGGAACGTCCTAAACGGTTGCTTAAAGCTATAGACGCGTCTTCCTAATTTCTGGGCAAACTCCATTGATATAAATGAATGGGTGGCACCAGAATCAAACAAGGCAATAGTGTCATAAGTGGCGATAGAGATCTAACCTGTCACCACGTGAGAAGTTCCGGCCTCGGCATCCCCTTTGGTGTAGGCATAAATCCTAGCTTGGGGTCCGGGAGACTCTATCCTCTCTGGTTCGTACGAAGAGTCCTCAATCTTAGCTTGCACCGCATGCAACTGACTGCTCGTATTCTTATTCGGATACTGGGGGGTCTGGTTCTGGTTGTTGAAGGTGCAATTCCTGGCATAATGACCTTCCTTGCCACAAAGGTAGCAAGCATTGGTCCTGTAATAACTAGAATTTTTCTATGTTACAATTTCTTGTATAGAAATTTGAATTGTACCGTGAAGGTAGTTATGCAAAAGTCCGGTTTAGGGTTTTTATTGAAATTTGTGAGTCCTTATGCGTTATAAGACTCAAAAATGATTGCTTAGTCAAGCATGACACCTTTTGAGTAAAAAGGTATATAAACGTAATGATTTTTATTTTGGTCAAAGTTTGACCAAAAGACGTCAAAGTTGACCACGAAAGTCAAAGTTGACCAAGAGAGTCAACATTGGCCAAGAAAGGCAACATTGACTAAGAGAAGTCAAGGATTGCCTAAAAAGGTCAACTAGATGTCGAAACTTAAGTATGTGATGCAGTATGAGGTATATACTGCGAAAAGCCGTTTTTACAACGCATATAGTAAGAATAAGTTTTAAAACCACCATAGAAAAATCAAGCACATTAAGTAGGAGGTTAAAGGCCAAAAGGCTCGAAACGAAAAGAGAATTTTTCGTATAGTCCATTATTAGACAGATAAATTTTGGACTGCAGATTAATAGTCGGTATTGTGAATTAATGACCACAGTATCAACAATATCTGTTTAGTATTAAAAGACACTGTCTAATCAAGAATTATGCCAAATAAGGCCTTAATGATGATGTCACTTAACTTTTGATTTATGACATCATTTTATGGATTTAATACAAAATTGGAAAGAAAGTTGGATGGTTCTAGAACTAAATGGCCGGCCACCTCACCCCCCTAAAGTGCAAAATGGTGAACTTTGAAGGACTATTTTACAATTTTGGAAAGTTCAAAAATCTCTATAAATAGGGGTGCTTCCTATTCACAAAAATTAGAAAACTTAGTCAAACTTTGGTCAATTTTTCCCTCTAAAAACCGAACTTGAGTGAGCTGCCAAAGAGAAAGAAAAAGTTTGGAAAATCAAGGAATTGGTCGTAGGAGTGTTCGGCATTCACTAGGAAGCAAGCTAGGAAGTTGGAAAAAAATTGGAAACCATTTGGCCATTGGTGGCCGGTTGTGTGGCAGCAGCAAGGGTGGAAGAGAAAGTGAAAGGAAAAGTGGTGGGGGGGTGGCTGAAATTGTTATGAGTGGCCGGAAATTTGGTTGGAGCAAACCCTAGGTGCCTGGAAAATTTTGGGTTCATTGGGAGGAGCTAAGGCCGGCTGTACCAAGGAGAAAGGAAGAGAAAAAAAATTTGAGCCAAGCAAACCCACACTTGGAATAAGTAAGGTAAAAATTCTCTTGGCCCTTAAATCTCTCAATTCAAGTTCTAAATTAGAGATTTAAATGTATTACAAGCTGATTTGTAATGAGCATAAGCTCAATTTAATTTCTGCTTTAGGTCAGATTTTTTTAGTGTATGCTTGATTAGTTAAGGGTGGTTTGATTTATGATTTTAAGCTATGTTTTGATTGATGTTAATTATGAGTTTTTATGTGCTTATTAGTATGATTGCATGCTAGGATATTTAGTAGGTTATATGTTCCCCCAAATCTGCCCAACAGAATGTTAATGGCATGCTAGGGTGCTAGAATGAATGGTGTATGCTATGGTTGGTTGAAAACTAGAACAAGCCAACCCTAACCCTTAAAAATGCAGTTTTAGTGTTTGACTTGCATGGACGGGTTTGAGCTTCATGTGAGTTAAAACGGGACGTTAGAAAAGCGTTGTATGTTGATTCTAGGCTCCCGCTGAGTTCGGTTGAGGTAGTGTGCACGAATTAGGACGAGAAACCAAGAAAGGAACGAAAACTGCCAATTCGGGTTCAAGCTGGCCAGTTTTCTGGAAAGCCAGTTTTGAGGACCTTAGAGACTGATTTTGGAAAAATGTAAAACACAAAAGTTATAGATAAGGGTTTTTCCTGTGGGACAGCGCAGACAGTTTTCAAAAATAAGGCTCCAATGGCCTTCCTTTTTATGAAAACCCGAGCCTGACCGTGCCCAGACCCTATGCACGGCAAGGTATGTAATAACTTGAATTTTTCTATGTTACAATTTCTTGTATAGAAATTTGAATTGTACCGTGAAGGTAATTATGCAAAAGCCCGGTTTAGGGTTTTTATTCAGAATTATGAGTTCTTATGCTTTTATAAGACTCAAAAATGATTGCTTAGTTGAGCATACGACCTTTTGAGGAAAAAGGTATAAAAACGCTATGATTTTTACAAAAGTCAAAGTTTAACCCGAGAGTCAAAGTTTGACCAAAAAGTCAAAGTTTGACCAGAAACCGTCAAAGTAAACCAAGAGAGTCCACGTTGTCAGAATAGGCAACATTGACCTAAGAAAGTCAAAGATTGGCTAGAAAGATCAATTCTTTGACGATATCGAAAAATGGTAAGCGGTATAAGAAGTATACTGCGGAAAACCAAATTTTTCAGATAAAATGGTTTAAGTTAGATTCAAAACCACCATAGAAAATCAAGCACACTAAGTAGGAGATTAAAGGCCAAAAGGCTCGAAACGAAAAGAGAACTTTTCGTATAGTCCATTATTCGACAGATAAATTTTGGACTGCATTTTATTAATCAGTACTGTAAATCAAAGACCACAGTATCAATTATATCTGTTTAGCATTAAAAGATACTGTTTATTCATGAATTAGGCCAAATAAGGCCTTAATGGTGATGTCACATTACTTTTGGATTATGACATCATTATATGGATTTAGTGAAAATTTGGAAAGAATTCTAGTTGGTTCTAGAACTACTTGGCCGGCCACCTCACCCCCTTTTTGTGCAAATTGGCTAACTTTGAAGGACTATTTTGCAATTTTAAAAAGTTCAAAATTGCCTATAAATAGGAGTGCTTCCTATTAACAAAAATTGGAAAATCTAAGCAAACTTTGGCCAATTTTCTGCCCAAAAATCCGAACCTTAGGGAGCTGCCAAAGAGAAAGAAAAACTTTGGAAAACCAAGGAATTAGTCTTAGGAGTGTTAGGCATTCACTAGGAAGCAAGCCAAGAAGCTAGAAAAATTTTGGAACCAAGATTGGCCATTGCTGGCCGGTTCTGTGGCAGCAACAGGGGGGAAGAGAAATTGAAGGGGAAACCAAGAAGGGAGGTGGCTGAGTTGTGGTGTGAAGTGACCGGAGCATTGGTAGGAGTCCTCCCTAGGTGGCTGGAAAATTTCAGGCTCATTGGAGGAGCTAAGGGCCGGCTGCACCAAGGGGAAAGGAAGAGAGAAATTGAGCCAAACAAAACCCACATTGGACTAAGCAAGGTAAAAATTTCTCTTGGCCCTTAAATCTCTTAATTCAAGTTCTAGATTAGAGATTTAAATGTATTACAAGCTAATTTGTAATGAGCCTAAGCTCAATTTAAATTCTGCTCTAGGTCAGAATTTTTGGTTAGTGTGTGTGTGCTTGATTAGTTTAGGGTGGTTGATTTAGTGTTTTAAGTTGTGTTTTGTTTCATGCTTAATTGTGCAATTATATATGCTTATGAGTATGATTGTATGCTAAATTAATTAAGGGTTGTATGTTTCCCCAAATCTGCCCAACAACATTTAAATGGCATGTTAGGGTGTTAGATGGAAATGTGTATGTTATGTTGATAGAAAGCTAGAAACAAGCAAAACCCTAACCCTTAAAATGGCCGTTTGATTGTTGACTTGCATGGACGGGTTTGAGCTTCATGTGAGTCAAAATGGGACGATAGAAAAACTTTGCATGGTGATTTTAGGCTCCCGCTGTGTTCGGTTGAGGTAGTGTGCACGAATTAGGACGAGAAACTAAGAAACGAACAAAAACTGCCAATTCGGGTTAGATCTGCCCAGTTTTCTCGAAACCGAAATTTGAGGCCCTTAGAGGCTGATTTTGGAAAAACGTAAAACATGAAAGTTGTAGAGTAGGATTTTTCCTAGTGGGTTTCGCGGACAGTTTTCAAAAATAAGGCTCCAAAGGCCTTCGTTTTTATGAAAACCTGAGCCTGACCATGCCCAGACCCTATGCACGGCCAGGTGAGTTTAACAGGTTAAAGGAGTGGGTTAGAGACCGATTTGGGTCTCGAGTTCAAAACAAAAGTTTTAGGATTTTGAATGCTTTAAAACTTTCATTAAGAAAACTTTTTCAAATTCGGCTTTGATTTTTAAATAGAAAATTGGATTTCAAAACTGTGCAGTGAACAAGAAATTCCTGCACAGGGATGTCTAAAACAGTGCAGGAAAAGGACATTTCTGCACATCCACTGACTAATTCTCAGTGAGAAACTGTTCCAAAGGCTGTTTATGTTTTTAATGATTTTTACAAAGACCCACTCATCAGATTCTGAGTTTTAATAAAATGATCTTAAAACTCTAAGTTTTTCCGAAATAAAGAAAGAACTTAAATCGAGTTAAATGAACCATAACCGGGAAAGGTACCGCGTTATTGGTTTGGGCCCTAAGCCCAAGGGTTATCCAACGTAACCCAATATAATAGTGAAAATGACTAGTTGGGCCTAAAAACTCGGATTATCTGAAATAATCCTTTGAGTTGTATTTTAGAAGGCGTAGGCCCAAGATTTAAGAATAGTAGTCCAACGCTACTTAGAAAGACTGTTTAGCCAAGGTTACCCTGTGTGACCAATCAAGTACACTTTAAGTGTAGTAAACCCTAATCTCTAGGGCTAACCGTGATACTGAGAAAGTATCCGGCCTTGTTTAAGAAGGGGGAACATATAACTACAACTAGGTATGAATGTTGATTTGATTATCAACATTCTGTAAGAACATAATTCTTACTCTATGTCCTCTGATATAGCAGGGAATAGCCTGCTGAGGCATCCTGAAGTGGATCTATAAGTCTCAGGACATAGTATTCAAGGTAAGTACAACTCCGCCTACAGCATAGGCTTTTGTTGAATACTTGCCAAGTATGTTTGTTGTATGCGATGCTGTGTTTATTATATGACTATGTTAGTTCATTAGCATGAGAAAAAGATATAATGTCAAGATATGAGTATGATTTATGAATAGTGACATCACGAAGCATGTTCACTAAAAAGAACAAGTATGAGTTCATTAAAAGTAAGTATGATGGCAAGCAAGCTTGCCTGTGTCGTACCGACCCGCGTCAGGTCGGGTTGAGCTATGGCAAGAGTAAGTCCATAGAGCACGCCCGGTACGTACACTCATGATAAGGGGCCCATAAGTAAGATAAGTTGAGAATGAATACGATGGCATAATAAGAGCATAATTGGTTCATGCATATATTATGCGATGTTATAACATGATATGTATGTTATGATAAGTTCAAGATGTTATGTATGAGTTAAGCATGATATGTATGATATGAGAAGTTATGTATGATGGGTTATGTTTAATTGTTGCGGATATATATGTTGTACTTGCTGAGCGAAAGCTCACATGACTTACGTCTATGCTGTAGGTAAGCAACCTACCAGCAACTGATGGTGCAAGTTGGCGAGCGTGGCAGAGCAAGCTGTGAAATGTGGGGATTTTAACCGCTTCGCGTTTTGATCTTATTATGTAAATTATGTTGCATGCAAATATCGTTATATTTTGCAAGTATCCGCACTGTATAAAAAAAAAAAAAAAATCCACTGCTTACGTCAAATAAATAAGTACGTATGTATGTATGTATGTATGTATGTATGGTAACGGCCTGTGCTAGGCGGTTCGTTACAGAGTTGGTATCAGAGCGGTTCCCTGCTACCCAATTTCACAGTATGCCTGCCGTCGCCGCCATCATTGTAAGTAATTTTATTTTATGAATAAGTAATTATTGATTATGTAATTATGTTATGTTAGACTCGCATTATGGATCCCGCTGGAGCAGATGGGGATCAACGTACGGTGGCGTCATTTTACGAGTCGCGCCCGTTACTTTTTGATGGCACTAGACGGACGGTGTCGTTAGCAGCATGGCTATACGACATGGAGCAGATCTTCCATCTTTGCCATATTGAGGAGCGACTACAGGTCTCCTTAGCGAGCCGATGTCTAGCAGTGGATGTTCGGCTATGGTGGATGACTATTGGGGAGCGATCTTTGCCGAGTCGGACTTGGGCGCACTTCCGTGCATTGTTAGTTGCACGGTATGGACCGATTCTGGATGAGGGGGCAGGAGGACCCCATCGTGACCCGACGATGTATCGACAGATGTATCATTCTCGATACCTCAGTTTCGCAGTCGTCTGGCATGCCTTCCCAGAGGAGTCCATGAGCCATTATTGCCGACGGTTCCAGGAGGAGATGTTGCCATATGTCCCTCAGGACTTGGATAACTCTATGGCATTTGCACTCCAGACGTTTCGGGACGGACTGCCTCAGCAGATCCTGTAGTATGTCCTTTGCCGGTACCTGGCTCGACTGTAGAGCACTTGATAGCCGATATTTTGGAGGCTGAGGCTGTGATGCACGCCATGCAGGCCGCTGGGGTTGCGGATGGTCAGCAAGCTCCAGTCGATGATGCTGAGGACGGAGAGCCGATTTTTGAGGCTGGTCCGGCTGTTCCTGAGGATCAGGTACCAGCAGATCCAGTACCGGAGATGCAGCCCCAGGAGGCCGAGGCTGATATGGCAGCCGATGATTTGGAGCCGGATGACCTCATAGTCCTTCCAGAGGTTCAGCCAGAGGACCCCCTATCATCGACATATCGAGCGATGATGAGGATGATATGGAGCCAGGGCCAGATTTTGAGCCTGAGGACTGGCTAGAGGAGGATTTTGATGAGGACCCTGAGGAGATCCCATTGCAAGACGGAGATGATGACTCAGACTCCGATGCATCCTCCGTAGTTTCGATCGAGCCTGTAGATTAGGCTAATCATGTGTATGTATTTTGATTTTATTTCGACTGATATGTACTAGCTTATATGACTATAGGCTTGTACTATTGTATGATGAGAAAGTGTTAGACACTTCCATCCGAAATTTTGACCCGATATGTACAGAAAGTGTATTTACGAGATTGTAAATAAAATGTACTTTTTGTAAGAATACAAAAAGCCAGTCTAAGTATGAATTGATATGATACGATTATGAAAAGCATGTTACGAGTTATTATGTGCAATAGTATGATGATAATGTTATGTTATATTATGACGTGATATATTGCAATTATGGAAGATAAAGTGTGAAAGAAAAGATATTGCTAGTATGATAATATCTTTTCTTATGTTTTAATAGGATTGAGAAAATGGATCGTCCACGACGAGCAGTGCCTGAAAATCCGCCCGAGCCGGATCTCGCAACCATCGTTGCAAATTTGCAACGGCAGCTGCTGGAGCAGCAGCAAGAGACAAATAGGCTACGAGAACAATTAATTCAGATGAACCAGCGACCTCGGGCTGATGAGGTTCCTCTTCAGTAGAACAGGGTGCCTCCGGTACAGAAGTCCAACCGGAAGTACAACAAGAGGATCCACGGAATGTTGAAATCCCAGTAGCACTGCAGGAGTTCCAGTAAACTTACCGCCAGTACGGGAAGATTTACTGTATGAGAGATTCAGGAGGAT
>CM046362.1:23601334-23628397 GCA_025413025.1 Ficus hispida | reverse complement strand
ATCCAAGGAATTATACCTCAATTTGTTCAAGGGTTTGGCTAGGATTTCTCGTTTTTCTCCTTGCCCCTTGTTCTAGCAAAACCGGCCCTATGGCTTGCTTGGCTCCAAACTTTTTCTCCACCACCCTTGCTCTAGATTTCCGGCCACTCCAACTCACAAAATCCGGTCACATCCAAGTTTCCTTCTCCTCCCTTTCTCTTCCTTCCACAACCGGCCTTGAGCCAAAAAATGGGTTCCAAAATTTTTTTCAACTTTTCGACTTGCTTTCCACCAATAAACCGACTAACACACTCTTTTTTCACTTGATCTTGGCTCGAATTTCTTCCTTTCCCTCTCCCTCAAGTTCGGTTTTGGTGGGTAAAAATTTTGGCAAAGTTTGGTTGCTTTTCTCTCATTTTTTTTTTGAATTATGGCTTCACCTATTTATAGAGGTGGAGAAAGTCTTGGAAATTGGAATTTGACCCCAAAAAAATCAAGAAATCACACAATGGGGGGTGTAGGTGGCCGGCCAAAGCCTTGTGGAACAAGGAAAAATTTTGTCATTTTACTTAAATGGAAGAAATGATGTCATATTTAAAAAGTAAGGTGATGTCATCCACCTTTAGGCCTTGTTTGGCTCTTTTGCTATTGTACAGTCCATTTTTAAGTTAACACAGGTATTTCCAATACTGGATTCATTTATACTCAGTATTGGTTTACCGAACTGCAGTCCAAAATTTATATGTGTAAAAATGGACAGTATGAATTTTTCCTTATTTCTTAAAACCCTTTTGCTCTTTAATTCTACTTAATGTGCTTGTCTTTCTATGGTGGTTTTGAATCTTAAACATATTATTTTATCAGTAAAATCGGCCTATGCAGTATAATTCTATACTGCGGGCTATTTACTCTTACGGTCTTTTCTTAACATTTTGGGGTCAATCTTTGGCTTTCTCGTCCACCATTGACTTTCTTGTCAATAGTTGACTTCCTTGCCAAGATTTGACTCCCGCGGTCAACAGTTGACTTTTCTAGTCAACCGTCGACGTTTTTTGGTCAAACTTTGACCAACATAAAAATTTTGACAATTTTGTTCCTTTTTGCCTAAAAGGTCGTTTGCTTGACTAGGAAATCATTATTGAGTCTTATAAAATCATAAAAACTCACAAAATATCATAAAAACCCTTAACCGGTCTCTTTCATAAATATCCTCAACGTACAGTTGAATTTTTTTTTACACAAAAATCATAACGATCGAAAAACTAGGTATTACAATGCCACTAACTCCAGCCTTCAAGACCACTTGATAAAAGCAAGTGGAAATAATCTTGCAAGTTGCCAACTTGCTAACGGCAATGCTTGGACGCCCTCCCTCATGCCTATATATAGGCTTGCCTCCTTGTTACAACATGAAGTGAAGAGAGCAGAAGAAAAACTTGAAGAGAGTCAAAAGAAAAGAACAAGAAGAAAAGTTCGTGAGAGATATAGTGAGAGAAGAAAAGAAGTATAAGATAATGAGAAAAGAAAGACAGGGTGAGCCAAATATTCATAAGAGAAAAACTCACTCTAGATGTTTTGATTTCTCTACAATGCTACTTACTTATATTACTTCTATAATAATTTTATATTTAATCGCCCAATTTACAACACGTTATTAGCACGAGTCTCTAACTATTATTGTAACAAAGGTGAGTGTTGTTAGTATTATTATATCTTATGATTCTAGTAGATTACACGAAATTTCTAACACTATAACTGCTAACTAACAATTTGATATATGTTTTACACATTGCGTAGATAAATTTCTTATGGCGATTTTATTGCTACTTGTACTATTATCTAATTTATGCGAAGATTATTATATATCTCTTTTGTTCTTGATATTTTATATATGCATTTGTCCTTAATTTATATTGTTGCATTCATTTAACAAAAAAGAACCATTTATTAGCATTCTTAAATATTAATTTGGTTACATTACATTTAAATTTCTTGTTCATATTTAGTGCATGTTGCTTAATTCTGCTTTATCATGATATATCTTAAATTTGTAAAGATGTTGACTAAAAGCATTAAAAGGTGAATACATCTACATTTGTAATTTGGCAAAATTTAGAAAATAAAGGATATGATCACAAAAGGGAAATAATGTCGCCAGAAGCACATTATTAGTGGATACATCTGTATTTGCAGGATTTCGAAACAGCTGGTGAGTAAAAATCTGCAATGATCAGAATTACTTTTTTGTTGAAATACTACAGAGAAAATATTAAATTTTTCATGCCTCCAATGTGCTCTTGTACTCTTGGAGTAGCAATATTGAGAGCATGGTTGACATCATGTTTTTTCATTGTTGCTGAACAAAATAATGAAACTTTTATGAAAAATCATGAGTCTCCCCCAGTTAGTTTGCACCATTCCCTGAAGCGAATGCAACACCACTCAAAAAAAAAAAAATCAGCACCATTCTTTGAAGTGAATGAGACATTGTTGCGTATACCCACAAGCATACAGTGTCAAGTTTTGATAGTATAGGGTGAGTGAGTGTCATATCCACAGGGATTCTCTCTTAGATTGATGCTAAGTACTGTGGCTATTGTAGCCTAACCTCATCTAGGCAAACCGTAATAATGAAACTAAAATAAAGTAAATACAAATAAGAAAATGGTAATGGACTCTACTATTTACAAAGATTCTGGGGTCTTGCTATCGCTAAACTATCTCTACGTTCATCCTATCAAGTAATTGCTAGCCAATTCCATTCAATTCTCAATCAAGGGACCTAATCTAACCTCATTACCTCTCCTGAGTGATAAATGAGATAATATACGTAAATATTCAAGTTCATATCCCCATCTAACTTGTTTACCTATACATTCATCAAGTCTACCCCTTAAATTGATTATCAAGGCGTCGATTGACCCCCGGCCTCACAACTACCAAGATTCTCAAATAGATTATCTGAATGTACTTGATCTCCTCCTAATTTCACAACAACATAGACTGTGATTCCCAATTCCGAAATATGAACTAATCTCTCCTGAGCATCAATCTACAAATCCAAATAAACTAATTCATTTCTCAACAAATTAGAAGCAATAAGTATGGGGAATAAAAAATGAACAGAATAAGAAATTAAACTAATTAACACTTAACAAAATAATCAAAACATATTTTAAATAAAGCTACAACAAGCCTTAAAATATGAAATCTAGCTCAATATAGTAGAATCCATACCCAAAAACAAAAAGGAATTCATAATTGCAAATCTTACAAATATAAATCCAATAAAAATAAAGAGAACTAAAAAGAAAACAAAGCTAGAAGAAGAAACTAATTCTGGAAGGAGAAATCTTTTAGGACTTCTATTCTCCACGAAATCTTCAAGATCTTCAAGAATTTCCCCATGGAGTTTGAACCTCGAAGCTCTCATTCTCTTTAAACATTTTGTGCCTCCCTTTCTCTCGAGTTTGGGAACTATGGTTTGCTTACCTTAAGAAGGCTCAAATCAGGTGAAATTTGAACCGTTGTATCATCAAGAATGGGCTAATCTCGATCGTCAGCAGTGACAGGGCGCGACCTTGTGGGCTTGGGGGTGTGGACGTGTGCGGGCATGGGCCTGGCCGCGTGCCATGTGTGCTCGCCCACACAGCCCTCTATGTCTAGAGGGCCTAAACAGCCAAAGAGGTGCACGGGCGTGCGCCTGGGAGGTGTGGCCTCGCATGCCTCTCAGCTTGTAGGGCCTGCATAGCCAAGGAGGCGCGTGGGCGCATGGCAGCACCTGGCAGGGCTGGCTACTGTCTGTGTGGGCATGTGCCAACCCTTGGGCAGAGTTGGTTTGAGGTTTGTTCGCCCCATTTCATGCAGTGGCTGATCCAGTTCGTTCCCTTCTCTATCACTCGTCTAGATTGCTTCTAAAACTCCAGTTTTTTTCCTGCCTTCACCTAAATTCCCATTTGTTAATGATTCCTACAAAAGTACACACAAAACACATTAAACTAACAAAAACACTTGAAAACTTACAAATATTTGAACCCAAAAGTACTTCATTTGTTAGTAAACAATCTCCTCATCAGACATCTTTGATCAATTATGAGTGTAACCATAAATGAGACCATGGACATGTTTAAAATAACTCTTGTCATTGTGATGGCCATTCTAATTTCTCTAATATCAAGAAAGTCACACCTCACCACATGAAGAGAAAGAGTAACGAGGAGGAAAAAAAAAAAAAGTACATGTCATACACCTTATATATATGGTAATCATGATCCTATTGGCATTATGCATTTAGTATTTTTTAAGTCCCAAGTATAACAATAACCCTATTTATATATATGGTCATCAAGGACATTGGACACGTACATGTCATACACCTTAACATGCTGTTTATATTTACTAAGCTTCATAACAATAAAAAGGAAAAATGCTTAGAAATTAATTTTATTGATTATCATGATCCTATTGGCATTATGTATTTAGTATTTTGAAACTTCTTCGAGAATTGTGATGAAAATTTTGATAATATGACTAGAAACGAAAATGTCTATGATATCTAATATTATGATGGCATTTAACAATCTTCCTTCAATAATTTTTCAATTTCTGTCACTTAGCTTATTATTTTTGGTTTCCACAATCTTATCATGATATAGTATTTAATATTTGTCTCTTTTTTTTTTATGTGAGCACTCAATTTTTACCATTGCATTTTATTATCATGTAAATATGGATTTTATGTCTAGAAGACAGTGCAAGAATGCAAACAATTCTTGAAAATGAAAAGCATTTTTCAAGTTTAACATTGTTGAAGACTAATGTGAATACAATATCAATTGCTGCAAACATGACTGACTTTTCTGGAAGGACAAATATTATGTTGCCAAGAACAAAATTTGTTATAAATAACACATTATTTCCTAATAGATCCAGAAGAAATCTGTTGAATTTTAAATATTTATGTCGTAATAGATATCATGTTGAGACACATAAATGAGATTAATGTAGATTATCTTTACACTACTTCAAGAGTCTGTTGAATTTTAACTATATATGTCGTAATAGATATCATGTTAAGACTATATAAATGAGATTAATGTAGATTATCTTTACACAACTTCAGGAGTCTTTAGATAGAAGTAAATATTATAAAATCACCCACTTTCTCTTCCGTGTTTTATTGTACACGTATTTGTAAAATTGAGTCACATATAGAGATGACCCAAAAAGCTTCTGATCCGAGAAAAACTGTTCTCTCTTTGGCATGACCGTCTTGGTCACCTTGGGTCAATAATTGAGAATTCACATGGACATCTATTAAAGAACCAGAAGATTCTTTTGTCTGGGTGATTTTTTATCTGCTGCTTGTATTCAAGTAAATTAATTATAAGGTCATCTCCAACGAAAGTTGTTATGCTGCTTATCCTAAGACAAAATTAATTATAAGGTCATCTCCAATGAAAGTTGTTATTGAATATCCTACAAAGGTGGGCTTATACAATCAACATGTAGACCATTAGATATTTCACGGTGTTGATAGATGTATCAACATGTTGGTCTCATGTCTATTTGCTATCAACTCGCGATGTTGCATTTGTGAGATTTTTTTTCTCAAGTAATCCAATTAAGAAAACAATATTCAAATTGTATAATCTAGATAGTTTGTCTTGACAATGACGGTGAATTTATTTCCCAAGACTTTAATAGTTGTTGCATGTCTATCGAGATTACCGTTGAGCATCATATTGCCCATATGCACATAGAATGGTCTAGCTTAATCATTTATTAAATGCCTCTGGTTAATTGCTAGACCTAGCTGATGAGAACAAAATTGTCTGTTTCCACTTGGGGACATGTCATATTGTAAGTTACAGCACTTATTTGCATCAAGCCGGTAGGCTATAAAGAAAAAAAAGTACTCCTCATCACAATTTTCATTTAGTCGAGGACAAAATATTTCCCATCTAAGAGATTTTAATTAGATGCACAGTATATGTTTCAATTGCTCTACCACATCGCACCAAAATGGGACCTCAAAGAAAGCTGGGAATTTATTTTGGATTTGAATCCGCCTTCATTATTAAATATCTTGAATCTCTAAAGGGTGATATTTTTATAGTATGGTTTGCCGATTTATTTATGTCTATCAAGTCAGTAGTATAAGTCTTTGCAAGGAGATAAACGTCGCTCTCTATAAGTAGATTTAATTTAATCCGTTTCGTATTTTCTTGCTGGTTTTCGTGGAAATTGGTTTCTTTATTCAATTTTTGTGGCTATATACCATTAATGGCCTCTCATTTGTAGCATCACAATGAAAACTCCAAGCAAGTCCTACAATGGCCGTTAACTTCTTTTTTTTTTTTTCCCCATCTTCCAACTATGTCCTAAATAAATATCTGAGAAAAATATTCTATTTATGCATTGTCCGCACGTCATGGATTGTCGTTTTTGCATGTAAATTTTGTCGTCGTTTCTTGTGTTCTGTTTTTGTTAGGATTGCTGTAACTTTAGCAATTAGCATTAACTGTAAATATTTTGTTTATTTTTGGATAGTCTAATTATGGTAAATGTTTAGCTATATTAGCCATTGTAAACAGCCCTATAAAGTTTCTATTTAATAGAGAAGATTATTCTTCCATTACAGCAAAGACAAAGGTTTCATTCCTTCTAATATCTTTTATGGTATCTTTTAAGGTTTTATGGTATGTTTTTAATATCTTTTGGGAACATTTTAGAATTGGAAAGGATGTAGCCATGTTACCATATTCGGATACCAAATCCAGTTTCCAAAATCAGGACAAAGACCTTAATTCTTGGGAATATATTTGGGATTCCACTCCTCAAAATCTGCACCTTCAAATAGAAAATCCTCCTCAAATCTCAAATCAGTCCTTGACCGAAACAATAGAAAGGGAAAAATGTGATTTGCCTAAAATTCCTGATTCTTCCAAATCTGTCCAGCCAGGTTCCAATTTTGAGTCTACCATTACACCAAAACAAAAGGATCTGTTGACCTACTCAAGGAAGAAAAAACAAAAGGGGGAAAAGGAAATCAAGACTCTAAGCTGCCAAAAATCTTCCTCTTGTTCGGGTCAAGGAAAACAGGATTTGGAGAGCCTTGTTATGCTGAAAAAGGAAACTGAAGGCTGTACAAAACATCCCATTTCAAACTTTGTGGGATATGGTTATTTACATGGGCAATTTAAATCATTTGTGATAAACTTATCAAGTGTGGAGATCCCGAAATCTGTTGATGAGGCCATGAAGAAACCGGAGTGGAGGAGTGCTATTCTAGAAGAAATCCGGGATCTTAAAAAAAATAAGATATGGGACGTTGTAGAGAAACCAAAAGATAAAGTAGTGATCGGTTGTAAGTGGGTATTTACTGTTGAGTAAAATTCAGATGGTACTCTTGAACGGTATAAAGCAAGGTTAGTAGCAAAAGGATATACACAAACGTATGGTGTGGATTATCAAGAAATTTTGCTCCAGTTGCTAAAATTAATATTGTTCGTGTTCTCTTGTCTATTGCCGCCAACCTAGATTGGCCGTTACAACAGTTAGATGTAAAGAATGCTTTTTTGAATGGAGAACTAGAGGAAGACGTGTACATGGAACTGCCATCAGGATTCAATCAAGGAGGCCAAGGCAAAGTAGTGAAACTACACAAGTCTCTGTATGGACTTAAACAATTGCCTCGGGCATGGTTTGATCGCTTCATGAAAGCAATCAAGAAGCACGGATATACACAAGCACAGGCTGACCATACATTGTTTTTCAAACATAATGGTGATAAAGTAGCTATTCTAATAGTGTATGTGGATGATATTATTTTAACAGGGGATGATGTTGAGGAGTTGGCACGGATTAAAACAGGTCTAGCAGCCGAATTTGAGATGAAGGATTTGGGTAAACTTCTGTATTTTCTTGGCATGGAAGTCACTAGAAGTCGAGAAGGAATATCAGTCTCACAGAGAAAGTATGTCCTTGATTTGCTGAGTGAAACCATAATGTTAGGGTGCAAGCCTGCAGAAACACCTATGGATCCTAATGTTAAGCTCAATAGCCAAGGTAACAGTGTTCCAGTTGACCGAGGAAGATATCAGAGGTTGGTAGGTAAATTAATATATCTATCACATACAAGACCAGATATTGGTTTTGCAGTAAGCTATATAAGTCAGTTCATGCATATGCACCCACCGAGGAGCATATGACAGCTGTTAATCGTGTGTTGAGATATTTGAAAGGAACCCCTAGAAGAGGTTTATTATTCAAGAAAGCTTCAAATCATGGAGTTGAGGTCTACACTGATACAGATTGGGCTGGTTCTGATACAGATAGGAGATCAACTTTGGGATATTGTTCGTTTGTGTGGGGCAACTTGGTTACGTGGCGTAGCAAGAAGTAAACGGTGGTTGCAAGGAGTAGCGCAGAAGCAGAGTTAAGGTCCTTAGCTCATGGTCTATGTGAGACTTTGTGGTTAAAAATCTGCTCAACGAACTACGACAGACTATACAAGAACCCTTGAAGCTTTACTGTGATAATAAAGCTGCCATTAATATCTCACATAATCCTGTTCGTCACGACAGAACAAAACACGTTGAAGTAGACCGTCACTTTATCAAGGAAAAAATTGAAGATGGAACTGTGTGTATCGTGTATGTTCCAACTTCAAGCCAAGCTGCAGATATCCTCACAAAGAGTCTCTGGAAGCCTACCTTTGAGAAGTTGATTGACAAGCTTGGACGACAAGCTTGAGGGGGAGTGTTAGGATTGCTGTAACTTTAGCGATTAGCATTAACTGTAAATATTTTGTTTATTTTTGGATAGTCTAATTATGGTAAATGTTTAGCTATATTAGCCATTGTAAACAGCCTTGTAAAGTTTCTTTTTAATAGAGAAGATTATTCTTCCATTACAGCAAAGACAAAAGTTTCATTCCTTCTAATATCTTTTAGTTTTGTTATGTCGTTTTTTTTCTCTTGATCTAGTATTTTGAACATTCACAAATTAGTACTATCCAGTTTATATTTGGGTAGATCATATATTGATTCAAAGTTCAAACTAAAGAAGCTTCATTTTTTTTCAGACTTAATAGATTTGAAAAACATGTTCATTATGAAACTAGCAATCACTTTTATAGACCGTGACATGGTACAAAACGACTTTTAGAGTCGACAACCACAAAAGCTAATTGTGTCCCGGTGTAGAGGATATATATCTATTTATATAAATATATATATATATATATATATATATATGAGGAGAGAGAAGCGTATAGAGAGATAGACACGCAAATTGGGGGGTTTTGGGAAGTGCAACTCATGTATGTTAGAGAAAGCTCTGCTTTGGTGAAGACAAGTTGATCAACGATAAAATTTCACTAGTAAAAATTGTGGATTACACAAAGGTTTTTTACCGTCGTGTAAAGTTTACACGACGGTTTACCAACTGTCGTGTAATCCAGCGTCGTGGTAGATAACACGACGGTCCCGTTACTGTCGTCGTATCTCAATATTACACCACGATATGGTGTCATCAAAATCACATTACACGACGGTTCTTGGCCGAACCGTCGTGTAATGTGCACATTACACGACGGTTCTTGGCCGAACCGTCGTGTAATGTGCACATTACACGACGGTTCTTGGCCGAACCGTCGTGTAATGTTCACATTACACGACGGTTCTTGACCGAACCGTCGTGTAATGTGTATATATTACACGACGGTTCTTTCCGAACCGTCGTGTAATGTCTGACATTAAACGACGGTTTAAGATCCGTCGTGTAATATTTTATTTAAAAAATATATTTTGGTTTTTTTGGTGATTTCCCGTGCTAGCCTAACCTGCATGTTATCCAATACACGATCCAAGATAGTAACTTCAATTATCAAATTAAAAATACATACTAATTTTTACATTACAAGTTCACATATCATAATTAATGAATTGCATTACATGGCTATCCCATTCTCCCCTAATCAAATCCAAATCTGCAGAAGTATAAAATTCTTTACTTTCTAGTACGTCAATTCCATTCAACACTATGTCCCTCATAAAACCTAAAATAAAATAACCACATTCAACACTTCCCTCTTGGAGAGGACAAGGACGGTCCGAGATTATGGTTTTATAGTCTTGTCTCCTTCTAATCCCTTGACCGGCTATAATCTTCCAATCCGATAGGGCCCTAGCAAATTGGTAAAATTGAAACTAATTAATTAAGATACATATAATAATTAAGATTAAAAAAAATTAACATATTAAAATTGACTTACATGTTCATTAGCTCCGTAAAATCATCTCGTTTATTCTCTCGAAGAGGATCAAAATAAAGGACGAAGTCCTCCCATGGGTCAATGACTCCCAAAACCCAATGTCTCCCTCTGTTATGTGGCACAAGATAAATCTGGCATTTTGGTCCGTCACGCGGTTTCGATGGTCATAGGCCGTTTTGAGCCATTATTTTTGTATTTTCATGCTAGAAGACTTCATGTAATCTTGCTATAGTTATGCTTTGAATTTTGATCAAACTCTATTATCTTTTTCGAAAAGGAAAACTCATTGTGGCATTCCGTCGAGCATGTTGTGTGCGTAAAAAAACATGTTCATAAATGTGTGTAAAATATCAAAATTAACGATCCACAATCATTTTTCTCCTCTACAAATAGAAATATTAAAACAAACACACTAATTTAGTGACAAACAACAATACAAACAAGTAAATGTGGTTTAGTTTATATATGAAGTCACCTTACTTTCCTTTGAAAAAGAATAGTCACGGCCAAAGCAAGAAGGAGGCGGCGGCGGCAACGACGGCAACGGTGGATTGACCGGAATTTAAAAGCGAGGTGTCGACGGGTTGGTGAAGTATGTGTGGGTACTCGAGAAAAGTAGAGAGTGTAAAGAGAAATAAACATATGCGAGCGAATATGAAGAGAAAATTGTATTTAAGTAATTAGTTTTCGCGCGGAATTCGAAAAATGAAAATTTAAAATTTTTAAATTTTTGAGCATTACACGACGGTTCGGAAAAAAACTGTCGTCTAATCTTGTGATTAGACGACGGTCATTCCGGGACCGTCGTAAAAGCCACCCTCATTCGGGGTGGATTACACGACGGTCGCCCGGGGACCGTCGTGTAAGCTTCCTGTGTTTGGAACTTACACGACGGTCGCCCGGGGACCGTCGTGTAAGCTTCCTGTGTTTGGAACTTACACGACGGTCCCCTAGGGTGACCGTCGTGTAAGCCACGCCAGCGCGACCCAGGCGCGCGCCCGCGCGGCCCAGGCGCGGCCCCAGCGACCCAGGCACGCGCCCGCGTGCTCAATCAGGCCGAATCTGGCGCGCGCCCGCGCGACTCCGGGTGCGCGCCCGCGCGCTTCCCCAGCCAAGGAGGGCAGCGCGTTTCCCCTGCCAAGAGCCCTTTACACGACGGTTTCTTAGAACCGTCGTGTAAAGTATGGACTTTACACGACGGTTCCTTGAAACCGTCGTGTAAAGTGGGTGCGAAGACCACTTTACACGACGGTTTCTTAGAACCGTCGTGTAAGTATGTACTTTACACGACAGTTCCTTGAAACCGTCGTGTAAAGTGGGTGCGAAGACCACTTTACATGACGGTTTCAATGAACCGTCGTGTAAACCTCACTTTACACGACGGTTTCAAGAAACCGTCGTGTAATCTCCGTCGTGTAATATATGTTTTGTAGTAGTGTTTTGTGAACACGACAATGAAAACAAAAACGACAAATGGGAGAAGGACAACATTAGGGTAAACAACATAAAACATATCCTAAATACAAGGAACAAAAATTTCAGACGAAAGTTATATGCAACATTCAATAAATGAGTAGGGAAAATTACTATTTGATGAAAGACGACAACATCCTGGAAAACCACAACAACAAGAGATTGAGAACTCATTAACGACAACATATATCACTATGAGAAAAATGACAACAAACCTTGAAAACGACAGTAAACTGCAAATTAGTTTAAAAAAAACAAAGATCAAAACTGTTGGCGGTGACCAAAAAGAAAAAATAAAAAATAATTCAGGAATTTCTTAAATTTTTTTAACTAAGTAATTAAAAAATCAAGGAATACGTCTACGTGACTTGTCTTGTGTTTGAGCAATTGGATTAAAATAAATCCAGAGCTCCAAATTAAGGCCATTTATAGCATTTAAACAATCCATATTCATATTCATTTTCATACTCATAATCATTCTCTCTCTCCCTAAAAATCTTATTTCATTTAATTTAGAGGAAAATGCTTTAATTCTAACGTTGTGTGTTTAGAATGATTATTCAATTTATGTTAATCAAGTCAGTGGTGCATTATCATATCTTCTTGTCGGTTTTCGTTGAAATTGGTCTCGTTTAATTTTCAATTTATATATGTAGCTAAATCTACCATTAATGGCCTTTCATGTGTAACATCACAATGACAACGCCATGCAAGTCCTACAATGGCCTCTCACTTTTTTTTTTTTTTTACTGTATCCCAAATAATTAACATGATTAAACTTTAAGTCAACATCTATGATATATAAAGAATTTTACTGCTATAGGAACTTTTAAAATTTGGCGAGGGACCGGAAAAATGAAAGATAAAATATGAAAAGTGATTAAAAACCATTTAAAAATGATTTTGTTATCCACCGGAATATCTCATGAATCTTCTCCCATTAATCATACATATATATATATATATAGCTCTCAAATATTCAAAAAAAATGTTCTTACAATTGCTTTTTTCTTTTTTAGATAAATATCTTGCAATTTTTGAACCATTATATATGTGTGCAGAGTATAACACAACTAAGAATAAACTTGTTCTTGTGTCACTTTAATGGAACATGAAAACAAACTATGATAAACAAATGCCATCATCTTATTAGAGGATAAAAAAGGATATGAAATGAAAACTCCATTGAACATATGTAACAAAAATACAAAACTCCAGAAAACTAGGACTTCGTACGACTAAAACCTCAACAATCATTACAGAAAATACATCATTATTATGGGCTTTGGGTACATTTCTTGGAAACAAGATGATACACAAACGACAAGATAAGAGAGTCACAGGAGCCACGCCTCATCAAGGGTTTGAGCAACAGTTGCATCTGATCAAAAATCGTATCTCTCCTGCACCTTCCCGTATAGAAGCAAAACCCAAAAACACACAGCAAAAAACAAAAAAAAAAAAAAAGAAGTCAAATAATAATAAAGCTAATAAAGTTCGGTTTTAAATATGAAATAAGTATATTTAACCGGAAACACATGACTTACCTTTCTATACTTTCTAATGAGACTCTGTTTTCTAGTTTGACCTTCTCCTCCCTCTTGAGCGAGTGCTGGTTCTGCAACGTCATCGTCTTTCAAATCTTTTGAAGAACCAATGGTCAAAGCTTCTACTGAAAAGTACCATGTATCCCACAGATATTCCGATCACTAGTCCGCTTGCATATCCCATCATCACCACCTTCCATTCAATCATTCCACTGTCGTGCTCTCCATCATCATCACCTTGGTCCTGTTGTGCTTCATCTTTGGTGCATGATTGGGGCAGAGGGAATCCACATAATCCCAAGTTTCCACAGTATGAGTCACTGTTGAATGTTTCAAATTGCTTCCCACGAGGTATTGGTCCTTCTAGTCTGTTGTTGGAAAGATTTAAATATGAAAGTTGATTCAAATCTTCTGCAAATTGCGATGGAATACATCCAGAAAGCTTGTTTGACGAGAGATCTAACCATTCAAGATTGTTCAAGTTTGCCAACGATTGAGGAATGAGACCAAACAACTTGTTGTGAGAAAAGTTCAGTCCTTTGAGTGAATTGAGATTTCCAATCACCTTTGGAATCTCACCTGTGAAGTTATTACTTGAGAAATCAATGGTCATGAACATGGTTTGGATTTTTGGCAGTTCCAAGGAGTGTCCTTTGATTGCCACTGTCACAGAGTAGGACGAGCCACCAACTGGATATCGTCCCATGTACTTCAAACCAGCTGAATGAGCATCCATCATGGCTGTGAAATTCCCAAAATATTCAGCCGGTAAAAGACCTGTGAATTCATTGTTGGAGAGGTCCATGATTCTTAACTTGTGGAAGGGGAATCTTACCTCTGGATTGCTTATTGGACCATGAAATCTATTAGATTTCATGATAAGAATTTGAAGCTCTGGAAGAGACGCCAACAAATGGGGAAAGGATCCATTAAGCTTGTTGTTTCCAACATCTAAAATTTCCAAATTTTCAGAGTCTAGCAAAAAAAGGGGCAGTGACCCTTCCAACTGGTTTCCATGAAGGTTCAAGATCCTCAAGGAGTTTCGCATTGTCACTCTTGAGAGTCCAGAGCATGGAGGAATGCTCCCAATCAAATTGTTGTTTGACAAATCAAGGGTGTCAACCAAAGTAAGGTTGCAAAACAAAGAAGATATCTCTCCAATGAATTGGTTGTTTGAGACTGAAAACATTCTAGTTGAAGGTGGTGGATTTGGAAGATGTCCTTGAAGCCGGTTGGAGCTTAGGTCAATATAATATACGTCTTTCCAAGGAATTTGTTCCATATGTGTTAAGAGATTGTGAGAAATATTTAGATACCACAATGAATCCTTCCCCACGTTCCAAAACCACTGGGGAACAATCCCTTCAATTTGGTTGTTGGAAAGGTCCAACCATTCTAAATTTTCAAAGCTTCTTAAAGCGTGTGGGAACTCACTCATGTTGCATGAAGACAAAGACAAGGATCGAAGGGTATTGGGCAAAGCAGATGTGATGGAGTTGATGGAATCCAGTGATATGAGCCTATTAAAAGAGAGATCAAGAGACTCGAGATTTTTTAACTTTGAAAACTGGTCTAACTGCATGACCCCACTCAAGTTATTTGATGAAAGGTCTAAGAAAGAAAGATTCACTTTCTGAAATATTGATTGTGGAATAAGGCCCTGTAATTTGTTAGATTCCAAACTAAGAGTGACCAAAGAAGTAGATTGGAATTCGTCAATGGGACCAGTGAATTGATTTCTAGCCAAATCTAAATCCTGCAAATATGGTAGGGAATATAACCAAGTAGGTATTGTTCCATTTAGTACATTATCAGATAAGTACAAGTATTTTAAATTCAATGGAAGAAAGCCCCCTGGTTGATGTTCAGAAGAATCACGTGAAAAGGTATTATTTGGTGCACTATAAAAAATTTCAGGGAGTTCACCAGAGAAACTGTTTGTAGAAAGATCTAAGTAAGTAAGTTTCTCTAGATTTAAAGAGGACCAGAAGATTTGACCATGGAAATTATTTCTGGAGAGGTCTAAGGATGTGATCTCTGTTAAGTTGCCCAGGAACACATGAGACAATCCTTTGAAATTGCAGACTCTGAGAAACAAAGTATTCAAAGACTTCAAAGTTTTTGTGAGATAAGGTAAATCTATCAAAAATTTAGTTTCGGACAGATTTAGATTTCTTAATGGGCTACTCCAATTATATTGAGGAAACGTACCGTTGAGACCCAAGTTAATACTTAAATCGAGGTTCTGAAGTCTGGGAAGGTGAAAAATATGTTTTGGAAACTCTCCTGTCAGTCGACTACGACTAAGAACAAGTGATGTCAGAGAAGTAGACAAATTTGAAAAGGAATTAGGCGAGACAGAAGACATATTAACGTCATGGAAGAACAATTCTCTGAGATGGGTTAAGTTTGCAACAATTCGTTTCAAACTAGATGTCTCTAGCCTCAGATTAGTGTTCAAACTAAGATCGAGTGCAACCAAACTAGACAAGTAAGACAAGTTCAAAGGCACTTGGCCCATGAGAAAAGAGAGAGAAAGGTCAAGGTGAATCAGACTTGCAAACCTGCCAAACTGGGGTGAAATTTCGGAGCCAGAAAAATTATTAGAGGAGAGAATTAGAGTTTGCAGATGAGTGAGGAAGAAGAGACTATTGTTGGAGTGAATAGCACCTCGAAGCCCACCGCACTTAAGGTCGAGCCTAATGACATGACCCGTCACCTCATGACATGTGACTCCACTCCATGTGCAGCAATCCTTGCTAATATCCCAAGACAATGTACTATTCGGATTATGAATACCTCCATTTTCTGGAAGACACGATTTTAAACTGTCATTTATAATGGAAAAAGAATTCCTAAAATCGAACAGAGCAGAGCTTTCATGTGGATGGCATAGTTGACGAGGAGTAAAAGGAGAGGGCAGAAATGAGGAAGAGCACAATAGAGAAGGAAGTGAGAAGAGAAAGAGACACAAGCATGAAAACCAGATCATCGCTTTTCGGAGAAATTAATACCGGCAAGTATGTTTTGAACTCTGGATGTTTTGGAGTAGTTGAATGCAATGAAAGGGTATGCATCCATGCTCATTTATAAGCAGTCAATACATGTATGTCTGTTACTGTTTTTACCGAAAAATCATAGTTTTTACTTCTGTTCTTCTACTAACTAAAATAAAAGTAAAAGTTCTTTCAAATAAGCTCTTAGGTCTTCTTAATGGGCTTGGCATATCGTTGTCTAGGCCTTCTTACGGCAAGGACTTGGTACATGGTACATTCTTCTCTCTATCAATTTCATAATTTTGTACTGCCTTTGAAGAGTCACCACTCACATAAAGGTCCACATGAATAAATGAGATCTAAAAATCATATTTACTCAAGTATGATAAGTTTGATTCATTCAAAAAGCTCCATTTTTCCTGTTTCATTAATTAGGTGGTCCATGTTTTATATATGATTTATAAGTGTCTTTGTTTGGTTTACGTGACTATATTAGGAAGATCAACTGACATATTTCCTTGTTGCAAAGATGTTAGCTATTCCACTAGGAAAATAATGAAAAGAAAAAAAAAAGGTTGGGGCATTTTGGTAGAAGAGAAAAAAAAAAAAAAAAAAATTCGAGCCGCTGATGCACATCATGGATTCAAAGAACCAATCGCCTTCCAAACTTCAAAGCTAACGTTGTGTGTTTACGAAGATTATCCATCTACTTTTCTGTTCGTTTTCGTTGAAATTGGTTTCATTTTTCAATTTAGGTGGCTATCTATCATTAATGGCCTTTCATGTGTAACATCACAATGACAACTCCAAGCAAGTCCAACAATGGCCTCTCACTTTTTTTGTTTTTTTTTAACATCTTCCAACTGTATCCCAAATAATTACATAATTAAACTTTCAGTCAACATCTTTGATATAAAGAATTTTACTGCTATACATTCCTAAACTTTTTATTAAGTGGTGATTAGATCTTCAATTTTTTTTTTTCTTTTGTAGTTGAAAGTTCTCAAAACTCTTTAAAATCGTAAAAAAAATGGTACTTTTTATTAACGCTAAAAATTTAACAAATGTAAATCATAAATAATTTACTATTTAAGGCTAATTTAAATATACATATTCTATCAAATCTTTAAAAACAACATAAAACTTTAGAAACAATTATATGAGTTTAGAAAATGACAAGAAATCTCTTCCGACTAGATGAAACGACAACCGACCAGTGTTAACTTGAAATGGAATATATATCAGTATTCATGCACATATAGTCTAATGTGGATTCCACCGAGTAGATCTTACAGATCATTGGTGTGGTAACTGAAATGAATCTGATTACTCGAGTAGCTTATTTATTGAAGTTATATGCAAGAATGTCATAAATTTAATACCTTATTATATTTACGCCCACTATAACATTATAGTTGATAATTATGTCATTTACTATACTAAAATTATCAAGTTTAACATTAGAGTGGATAAAATTATAAGGAGTTACTCAAAACATAACTCTCCAACTAATTTTCTCTATTTTTTATATTAGGTTGGACATTTTCTTATTCGTCTGAACTAACCCATTTCCAATGCAAGTTGGCTTATATTTTCTAGTGTCGGCTTATAAGTGGCCCATGAGCTACTGAAAAGAAAGAATGAAATATTTGTGAATGTTATTTTTAAGCCTTGTATTTGAAATTCTACAACTAATGTCCTTTTTTTTGGTTGTTAAAGTAGACATGAAATGACCAAAATTGAAGTAGAATATAAACCTCTCCAAATGTCAAATATCAGGTGGTACGTGATTTAACCCTGTTTGGAATAAGTCAATATAAGAATATATTAGCTTTGCTGAACCCACTTGACAAGAATAGTAATAAAATAAGAAAAGAAATTAGAAATCTGCAGCATCCTTGTTATTTATGAATCTTCCTATTATATATAAGAAATTTTTGTAGTGTAATTAAATGAGAAATCGTGAATAATCATGTGAAGCACAAACGAATAATGTTAGGTTAGAGGCGCATTTTCCCCTGAATTCTTTTAATTATTACATTTATATGATTGTTAAATTTTTTTTTTTTCCCTAAATAATCATATTTGATATTTGATATTTCAAATAAATCAAAATAGAGAGAGTCGAAATTTCAGTGCTTGTCAATCTTTCTATTGCACCTTATCTTCTCTGGCTAGTATAGAGGTCTTCTCTCCTTGTAGGTATAGATCTAGGTGGTCATCGAGATGATTTAAAGTCATAGCCATATATTTTTAATACAAGTATGGAAAGTTGATAATTTCTAAAATTTATTTTAATTTTGTAATGGCAGTTTAGTGGTAGTTTAATGGTATTTTACTGAAAGACTACTCAATTTATTCATAATTTGCAGGTTCAACTCATGGAGATTGTTACTCAAGACTTTCATTAAATGCATAGAGGAAAATTGGGTCGTGTTCTTTGTTAAGGAATTTACTATTTTGACAAATAAAGATTATAAAACTTATGACTTTTTATTTTTATATTGTGTTTAATGTGACTTTATGAAAAGGATATAACAAGAGAAATGATGAATGAAGAGATTGAGATTGAAATATAATGATACAATATCAATGATCAAGTCATCTTAGATCATGGAGAAAATATTTAGAGACTTTGGAACGAAACTAAGTGCCTATTCAATAACGAAATCTGCTTTCATCTATAATATATCTTCTGATTTAAGTTAAATTAAATTGGTTCCATATCCCATCAATTCATGACTTATACCAGCAATACTAAGGCTTCATGATGACAAGTCCTGTTATGGCCATTGTAAACTTGTATGTACGCAACAATAACAAGATAATGGATAATTAGAAAATTCTCTCATTTTCTTTTATATCTCTTTTTTTTTGTTTTAAGTATATATGTAATTTATCTTTTATGATAGTAATTGTATTAGTATTATAACAAACTTAATATTCCTGTTATTTATTTTTGATATTAACAGGTGAAAAAAATAACAATCTAGCTAAATGAGTAATGCATATTCAAATTTTTTTTCCAATCAGCTTAGGATTATGACTATGAAAGACCTCCTACGAGAGAGGAAGATGCAATGCTCTGAAAATCAGAGAATACATAAATACACAAAAAAAAAAAAAAAAAAAGGATATATGGAGAAATAGGCATTGCTAAAACATTTCATGTCAGACGCCCCTAATTTGCTAAATTCATAATTACAAAACAAATCATAACAATACATTTATAATTAATTGGTGATAAATGGATGTTCCATGTTATAACATGCAAAAAGTAGACCTTTGCACACTAATCTATGCCGTCCATTACGTACAAAATTTTCAAAAGTTATCTAGATGATTGTAACTTATTGTTCCAAAACGGAATACAAGTCTAACACTACGTTTGGTAATTGAACTCAAATTTAAATTATTTATCTCATTTTTATCTTTTTTTGAAAAGTCAATAAAAATTATAACTAGTTTTTAAAAAATCAACTAATTCTAATTCAAAATTTTCAACTCCAACCGTAATACCAAACAGAGACTAAGGGGGTGTTTGGTGAATAAGTTAAGTTTGAGTTGAGTTGAGATTTTTAAGTTTGAATAGTAATTTTTATTAATTTTTTTAGAAAACACAAAAAACTTTTTCAAAAAAAAAAATAAAAAATATGATAAAAAAATATAATTTAATTTAAGTTGAGTGTTGATACCAAACACCACTTAAGTCTTTTTAGCGAGACAAAATACAGGAATGTCTAACTTCTTTTTTGGGCTGGACATTTGACTTTTTATCGGCCAATGCCCACTTCCAAATTCCAATGCAATTCGGCTGATACTATTCAAGTGTCAGTAATCAACTGGCTTATGATTTACTGAACAATATACCAAGAAGCGAGAAAAGAAAGAAATAATCTTCATCATTACTCATTTCATTTGTATTTGGAATTCCACAATTAATGTCATTTTTTGTTCTAATAGATAATGAAATGAGTGAAATTCAAATAGACAAAGATGCTTCACCTTCTTCCAAATCATGTCGAAGGACCACCTGTTTTTTGATATTTGAAGTAAAAAATGATAATAATAATTATGATAATTATGATAATAATAATGATGATGATAATAATAATCAAGCATTCTCGTTATAATGAATCTCTATTACTTACAAAGGGATTTTTGTGATATAATTAAATTATAAACCATGAATAATCATGTGAAACATAAATGAATTATGTTAATGTTAGTTTTGACACATATTTTTATTTTATTTTTTTTTAATCTTTTGGACCATCCGATTGAGAACTAGTCCTAAATGGGACAGCAAGAAATTTCCATCTTCTCCGGTTGGATAAAATCAAGAGAGTATATAACATGTTTAAAATACAAAATGAACATCATAAGTAGCATTTTAATTACTTAGAGTTGCATTTTAATTCTTCAAGGAAATGTAGTACTGCATATCTCAGATGTGGAAACACTAGCATGACAATAATTTTACAGAACAACGATAAATATCACAAATGACACTGTTCTAAGAACTGCAAGGAAGCTTCTAATTCAAAGAGAAAAACATTATAATAATAATAAAAACGAGGACATGGAAATACGAAAATAAACCCACATATAACAGCTGAAAATATGCCTCAAAAAAAAAAAAAACCCCCTAAAGTACGAAAAAGACAAAAAAAAAAAATTGAAACTACCTAAAAACTAAAGACATCATCAAACGACAACCAAAAATTGCAAACAAAACAAACAATGCACGGAAAATGACATATAAAATATGATAAATTGGTGTGAGTCTCACTTCAATTCAAGTAAAACGAAGCGACAGTTGCATATAACAGCGGAAAATATACCTCAGTTTGCAAAAATAAAATGAAATGAAACAAAATAAAATAAAACAAAACAAAAAACAATTACAATTACAATAACAGACAAAAAAAACAAAAAAACAAAAGAATGAAAACGACAAAAAAATACATCAAACTACCTAAACACTAAAGACATCATAAAACGACAACAAAAAATTGCAAACAAAAACAGCAATGAACGGAAAACGACATATTAAAGATGAGAAATTGGTGTGAGTCTCACTTCAATTCAAGAAAAGCATAGCAGCAATTACGAACATAATGTACAGTACTAGCAAAACACACAATAAATTAGGGAGAGCAAACAAAATAATTAGCAGAAAATTAATCAAGGTTAGTTCCAATCAAACATTCCATTATTACTTTGACTTGTGGAAGGTAGCATTATAAAACCAGATTGGTGAAGCCGCAAGGCATTAGAATTGCATTTTTGCTCCATCTTGGAACGCCCAAATCCAGAGATTTTGTGACGCCCCGACTTCCCAAGCCGGGTCGACACCATACTACTTGTACTTAACTTGTTTAAAAATTTGAGAATAAATTTTTTTTTTTTTTTAAACATATTCTCATAAGTTATCTTGTAGAGAAAAATTGTCACTCATATATACCAAACTGAAAATACCTTCTCGTGTCTTCAAATTCTTTACATATAACAAAACATCATTTACTTTTATCGTATTAACATATTTTCTGAAAAATTGGATGCGGAAAATTATGCGTAGTGGTATCCCACACCGCCCTTCACCCGTCGCATCGTCCGCAAAGCCCATCACTTAAATTGCAGGCTTCTTACCTACAGTATGAAATATAAGAGTGAGCTTTCGCTCAGCAAGTACAAACATAATCTCACGAAATAATTCAAACATCTTAAAACATGTCCATCATCATATAGCTTATGCATGAACCATTTATGATTGATTGAATGTCTTATGTTTCATTATAGACTCAATCCTTAACTTATCTTGTCTTAACATGTGGGCCCATAGTGTACGTACCGAAAACGCGTAGCCTCCAGATAAAGCTAGGGTTTGCAAGGCCCTAACAGTTCTGGGAATCATAACGTGACCCTCACGTATCAACGAGAGGTTAATATCACAAATGGGTGTTAAACATGTATTCTCCACGATCACGGGAGGTTGGTACGACACCTTACTTGATTATCTTACCATGTGATTTAACATTAGTGAACATGCTTCATAATGTCACTATATCATATTCAAACTTAACATTTCCCATATCATGGCATTCTTGAAATCATGACATTTTTAAAACCATGACATTTTAGAAAACATGGCATAATATGTAACATGTCATAGCACATCATCGCATAGCATTACATAACATCATACAACATAGCATGTACATTTAAACATGTAATGTAACTAGTATAGTTTTACATAATATATATGAAAATAATATTTACTATTTTCATACTGTAGGTGAGGTTCGATACTTGCCTGATTCGTTATATTCCAGGCTTTGTTGTTTCCACCCTGATCTCAATTGCAGGTTACTTCCTGCTATTAGAAAGAACATAGGATAAGGATCCTATAAAACGTTGGTAACCTTTCCAGCATCATAGTTATATGTTCTCCTTACATACCTTGATCATTTATTAGGTTACTAATCGTAACCCTAGAGATTATGGTTAACTGTCTTGACCCATTAGATTACTTGAGGTAACCTTGGGTATTAAACCCGTATTAGATTGTTCTTATTATCGAGCCTAAGTTTTAGTAACTCGGGTATCCTTCCCGGTTACCATTCGTCATTGTCTTGTTAATATGTTTTGACTTTTAAAATCCAATTTGGAAAATTGGCTAGAAAATCTTTTTTTTTTACTTCAAAAATCGTGGTTTTCAAAATAAGACTTTATAAAAATTATTGAAGACTGAAAACTGCTTTTAAAACAGTTTTGAAAGTCAAAATAGGAGTGTTGATGCAAAAATACAGTTTTTCCGCATGTTTTTTAGAAAATCCTGTGCAGGAATTTCTTGCTCTCTGCACAGTTTTCATAATTCAGGTTGTATTTAAAAATCCAGATTGATTTTGAAAAACTTGTCTTCACAAAAGTTCTTGCTCTTGAAAAATTCTAAAACTTTCGTGTTTTAAGAAAAACCCAGTTCTGCTTGGATTCTTGTCAGTTTTAATTTGAATCTTATTGGACGTGTAGACTAGGTCTGGGCAGATTAGCCTCGGATTTTCGTAAAAACGGAGGCTATTGGAGCCTCATTTTTCAAATCCATTCATGCTTCCCTCTAGGAAAAACTGTTCTGAACAACTTTTGTGTTTTAATTTTTTCCAAACTCGGCCTCTAAAGGCCTCAAAATCTGATTTTCCCGAGACTGGCCAATTTCTACCCGAAATGGCAGTTTTCGGTTTCGATTTTTGTTTTACGTCCTAGACGTGGAATCTAGCTCGACCAGCCACCGCGGGAGCCCTAATACACACATGCAGCGGTTTTCTAACGTCCAATATTCACCATGAAAATTAAAATTCACATCATGCATTAACATATAAAACCTAATCATTCAAACAAACACCTATCATGCAAAAATGGAAACCACCAACCATAAACCCTAACTTAAATCAAGTACACAACCTAAATTTCTTAGCTAAGGCAGGGAGTTAATGTGAGCTTATGCTCAATACAACCAATGCTTAAATACATTTAAATTTCTCGAAATGAAATTTAAATGAAAAGCTTAGGGATCCAAGGAATTATACCTCAATTTGGTTCAAGGGTTTGGCTAGGATTTCTCGTTTTTCTCCTTGCCCCTTGTTCTAGCAAAACCGGCCCTATGGCTTGCTTGGCTCCAAACTTTTTCTCCACCACCCTTGCTCTAGATTTCCGGCCACTCCAACTCACAAAATCCGGTCACATCCAAGTTTCCTTCTCCTCCCTTTCTCTTCCTTCCACAACCGGCCTTGAGCCAAAAAAAAATGGGTTTCAAAATTTTTTTCAACTTTTCGGCTTGCTTTCCAACAATAAACCGACTAACACACTCTCTTTTTCACTTGATCTTGGCTCGAATTTCTTCCTTTCCCTCTCCCTCAAGTTCGGTTTTGGTGGGTAAAAATTTTGGTAAAGTTTGGTTGCTTTTCTCTCTTTTTTGTTTTTGAATTATGGCTTCACCTATTTATAGAGGTGGGGAAAGTCTTGGAAATTGGAATTTGACCCCAAAAAAATCAAGAAATCACACAATGGGGGGTGTAGGTGGCCGGCCAAAGCCTTGTGGAACAAGGAAAAATTTTGTCATTTTACTTAAATGGAAGAAATGATGTCATATTTAAAAAGTAAGGTGATGTCATCCACCTTTAGGCCTTGATTGGCTCTTTTGCTATTGTACAGTCCATTTTTAAGTTAACACAGGTATTTCCAATACTGGATTCACTTATACTCAGAATTGGTTTACCGAACTGCAGTCCAAAATTTATCTGTGTAAAAATGGACAGTATGAATTTTTCCTTATTTCTTAAAACCCTTTTGCTCTTTAATTCTACTTAATGTGCTTGTTTTTCTATGGTGGTTTTGAATCTTAAACATATTATTTTATCAGTAAAATCGGCCTATGCACTATAATTCTATACTGCGGGCTATTTACTCTTACGGTCTTTTCTTAACTTTTTGGGGTCAATCTTTGGCTTTCTCGTCCACCATTGACTTTCTTGTCAACAGTTGACTTCCTTGCCAAGATTTGACTCCCGCAGTCAACAGTTGACTTTTCTGGTCAACCGTCGACGTTTTTTGGTCAAACTTTGACCAACATAAAAATTTTGGCAATTTTGTTCCTTTTTGCCTAAAAGGTCGTTTGCTTGACTAAGCAATCATTATTGAGTCTTATAAAATCATAAGACTCACAAAATATCATAAAGACCCTTAACCGGGCTCTTTCATAAATATCCTCAACGTACAGTTGAATTTTTTTTTTTTACACAAAAATCATAACGATCAAAAAACTAGGTATTACAATCTACCCCCCTTAAAAAATTTTCATCCTCGAAAATCAGAACAATTCGGGGTAGCTTTTCTTCATCTCGTCCTCGCGTTCCCATGTTGCCTCCTCAATCTCATGATTTCTCCATAGGACCTTAACTAAAGGTATAACCTTGTTCCTTAACACCTTTTCTTCTCGTGCTAAGATTTGAACCGGTTTCTCCTCATATGTCAGATTCTCGTGAACCTCAATTGGTTCGTGGTCTAGTACATGGGATGGATCCGAGATGTACTTCTTTAGCATTGACACATGAAATACGTGTACATATGCTAATTCTTGAGGCAAAGTCAACCTGTAGGCCACATTACCAATTCTTTCCAGTATTTCAAATGGCCCTATGTATCGTGGACTTAATTTCCCCTTCTTTCCAAATCTCATAACTCCCTTGAATGGAGCAATTTTGAGGAAAACCAAGTCTCCTACTTGAAATTCTAGAGGCCTTCTACGTTTGTCGGCATAGCTCTTTTGTCGACTAAAAGCAGTTTCCATCCGTCGGCGTATAAGTTTCACGGCCTCAGTGGTTTTTCGAACAAAATCTGTGGACACTAGTTCTTTTTCCCGTGTCTTGTACCAATGGACTGGAGATCTACACTTTCTTCCGTACAGAGCTTCGTAAGGAGCCATTCCAATTGAAGCTTGGAAACTGTTGTTGTACGAAAATTCAATCAAAGGAAGCTTCTTATCCCAAGTTCCTTTGAAATCCATCACAGACGCTCGCAACATGTCTTCCGGAGTCTGAATGGTTCTCTCGGATTGCCCGTCCGTTTGAGGATGAAAAGCTGTACTAAAGGTAAGCTTGGTACCCATGGCTTGATGTACACTTCTCCAGAACTTAGAAGTGAAACGACTATCACGATCAGAGATGATTGCCTTTGGGATCCCATGGTAACGTACAATTTGTGCAACGTATAGTTCCGCCAGCTGTTCCACCGAAAAGCTAAGCTTGATGGCGATGAAGTGTGCAGACTTCGTCAAACGATCAACAATCACCCATATAGCATCATTGCCACTGGAAGTTCGGGGTAGACCAACTACAAATCCATGGTCACTTGGTCCCATTTCCATTCTGGATGGAAATTTTCTGCAACTCTCCCCCCGGACGTTGGTGTTCTGCCTTCACCCTTTGACATGTAAGGCATTTGCTGACGAATGTAGCAACGTCATTCTTCATTCTAGGCCACCAAAAGCTTTCCTTCAAGTCTTGGTACATCTTTGTAGCTCCTGGATGGACGGAATACGGAGTCTCATGAGCCTCCTTCATAATTTGTTCCTTCAACTTGTCGTCGTTAGGAATGCATAATCTATTTTTCCGATAGAGTATGCCCTCATCCGATATGTTGAAGTCCAACTCCTTTCCTTCCAAGACCTCGTCCCTTGTTCTGAGCAGCGAGGCATCTCCTTCTTGTCGCTCTTTCATACCATCTAAAATGGTAGGTTGGAAGGTTAGAGCAGCTAAGCTTCCTGTGATGAGCTCTATTCCGGCTCCCACTAGCTCCTTCTGAAGTGGTTCAATCAGCGACTGTATGGACATCAATGCGGAAGACGACTTCCGACTAAGGGCATCAGCTACTTTGTTAGCCTTCCCTGGATGGTAACGGATGTCTATGTCATAATCCTTCACCAATTCGAGCCATCTTCTTTGCCTCATGTTAAGCTCCTTTTGTGTGAAGATATACTTCAAACTCTGATGATCTGTGTAGACTTCACACTTACTGCCGTAAAGGTAGTGTCTCCAGATTTTGAGCGCAAATACTACCGCCGCAAGTTCCAAATCATGCGTCGGTAGTTCTTCTCATGATCCTTAGCTGGCGTGAAGCATAAGCGATCACCTTTCCATTTTGCATGAGCACGGCTCCCAATCCTATTTTAGAAGCATCGCTGTATATCACGAAGTTTCCTTCTTCCATATTCGAATTGTGGAATCGGAGCACG
>CM046362.1:23556282-23601234 GCA_025413025.1 Ficus hispida | reverse complement strand
TGATATTTTGTGAGTTTTTATGATTTTATAAGACTCAATAATGATTGCTTAGTCAAGCAAACGACCTTTTAGGCAAAAAGGAACAAAATTGCCAAAATTTTTATGTTGGTCAAAGTTTGACCAAAAACGTCGACGGTTGACCAGAAAAGTCAACTGTTGACCGCGGGAGTCAAATCTTGGCAAGGAAGTCAACTATTGACAAGAAAGTCAATGGTGGACGAGAAAGCCAAAGATTGACCCCAAAAAGTTAAGAAAAGACCGTAAGAGTAAATAGCCCGCAGTATAGAATTATACTGCATAGGCCGATTTTACTGATAAAATAATATGTTTAAGATTCAAAACCACCATAGAAAGACAAGCACATTAAGTAGAATTAAAGAGCAAAAGGGTTTTAAGAAATAAGGAAAAATTCATACTGTCCATTTTTACACAGATAAATTTTGGACTGCAGTTCGGTAAACCAATACTGAGTATAAGTGAATCCAGTATTGGAAATACCTTGTTAACTTAAAAATGGACTGTACAATAGCAAAAGAGCCAAACAAGGCCTAAAGGTGATACATCACCTTATTTTAATATGACATCATTTCTTCCATTTAAGTAAATGACAAAATTTTTCCTTGTTCCACAAGGCTTTGGCCGGCCACCTACACCCCCCATTGTGTGATTTCTTGATTTTTTTGGGGTCAAATTCCAATTTCCAAGACTTTCTCCACCTCTATAAATAGGTGAAGCCATAATTCAAAAAAATGAGAGAAAAGCAACCAAACTTTGCCAAAATTTTTACCCACCAAAACCGAACTTGAGGGAGAGGGAAAGGAAGAAATTCGAGCCAAGATCAAGTGAAAAAGAGAGTGTGTTAGTCGGTTTATTGTTGGAAAGCAAGCCGAAAAGTTGAAAAAAATTTTGGAACCCATTTTTTGGCTCAAGGCCGGTTGTGGAAGGAAGAGAAAGGGAGGAGAAGGAAACTTGGATGTGACCGGATTTTGTGAGTTGGAGTGGCCGGAAATCTAGAGCAAGGGTGGTGGAGAAAAAGTTTGGAGCCAAGCAAGCCATAGGGCCGGTTTTGCTAGAACAAGGGGCAAGGAGAAAAACGAGAAATCCTAGCCAAACCCTTGAACCAAATTGAGGTATAATTCCTTGGATCCCTAAGCTTTTCATTTAAATTTCATTTCGAGAAATTTAAATGTATTTAAGCATTGGTTGTATTGAGCATAAGCTCACATTAACTCCCTGCCTTAGCTAAGAAATTTAGGTTGTGTGCTTGATTAAGTTAGGGTTTATGGTTGGTGGTTTCCATTTTTGCATGATAGGTGTTTGTTTGAATGATTAGGTTTTATATGTTAATGCATGATGTGAATTTTAATTTGCATGGTGAATATTGGACGTTAGAAAACCGCTGCATGTGTGTATTAGGGCTCCCGCGGTGGCTGGTCGAGCTAGATTCCACGTCTAGGACGTAAAACAAAAATCGAAACCGAAAACTGCCATTTCGGGTAGAATTGGCCAGTCTCGGGAAAATCAGATCTTGAGGCCTTTAGAGGCCGATTTTGGCAAAAATTAAAACACAAAAGTTGTTCAGAACAGTTTTTCCTAGAGGGCAACGCAATGGATTTGAAAAATGAGGCTCCAATGGCCTCCGTTTTTACGAAAATCCGAGGCTAATCTGCCCAGACCTAGTCTACACGTCCAGTAAGTTTCAAATTAAAACTGACAAGAATCCAAGCAGAACTGGGTTTTTCTTAAAACACAAAAGTTTTATAATTTTTTCAAGAGCAAGACTTTCATGAAGACAAGTTTTTCAAAATCAATCTGGATTTTTAAATA
Organism: Ficus hispida; assembly: GCA_025413025.1. Lineage (NCBI taxonomy): Eukaryota > Viridiplantae > Streptophyta > Magnoliopsida > Rosales > Moraceae > Ficus > Ficus hispida. Next base: position 23,599,407 of record CM046362.1, on the reverse strand, counting down.
CAACCTGAACTATGAAAATTGTGCAGAGAGCAAGAAATTCCTGCACAGGATTTTCTAAAAACATGCAGAAAAACTGTATTTTTGCATCAACACTCCTGTTTTGACTATCAAACTGTTTTAAAAGCAGTTTTCAGTCTTCAATAATTTTATAAAGTCTTATTTGAAAACCACGAATTTTGAAATAAAACAAAAGATTTTCTAGCCAATTTTCCAAATTGGATTTTAAAGTCAAAACATATTAACAAGACAATGACGAATGGTAACCGGGAAGGATACCCGAGTTACTAAAACTTAGGCTCGATAATAAGAATAATCTAATATGGGTTTAATACCAAGGTTACCTCAAGTAATCTAATGGGTCAAGACGGTTAACCATAATCTCTAGGGTTACGATTAGTAACCTAATAAATGATCAAGGTACGTAAGGAGAACATATAACTATGATGCTGGAAAGGTTACCAACGTTTTATAGGATCCTTATCCTATGTTCTTTCTAATAGCAGGAAGTAACCTGCAATTGAGATCAGGGTGGAAACAACAAAACTTGGAATATAACGAATCAGGCAAGTATCGAACCTCACCTACAGTATGAAAATAGTAAATACTATTTTCATATATATTATGTTAAACTATACTAGTTACATTACATGTTTAAATGTACATGCTATGTTGTATGATGTTATGTAATGCTATGCGATGATGTGCTATGACATGTTACATATTATGCCATGTTTTCTAAAATGTCATGGGTTTAAAAATGTCATGATTTCAAGAATGCCATGATATGGGAAATGTTAAGTTTGAATATGATATAGTGACATCATGAAGCATGTTCACTAATGTTAAATCACATGGTAAGATAATCAAGTAAGGTGTCGTACCAACCTCCCGTGACCGTGGAGGATACATGTTTAACACCAATTGTGATATTAACCTCTCGTTGATGCGTGAGGGTCACGTTATGATTCCCAGAACTGTTAGGGCCTTGCAAACCCTAGCTTTATCTGGAGGCTGCGCGCTTTCGGTACGTACACTATGGACCCACATGTTAAGACAAGATAAGTTAAGGAATGAGTCTATAATGAAACATAAGACATTCGATCAATCATAAATGGTTCATGCATAAGCTACATGATGATGGACATGTTTTAAGATGTTTGAATTATTGCTGGGCGAAAGCTCACTCTTATATTTCATAATGTAGGTAAGAAGCCTACAATTTAAGTGATGGGCTTTGCGGACGATGCGACGGGTGAAGGGCGGTGTGGCATACCACTACGCATAATTTTCCGCATCCAATTTTTCAGAAAATATGTTAATATGATAAAAGTAAATGATGTTTTGTTATATGTAAAGAATTTGAAGACACGAGAATGTATTTTCAGTTTGGTATATATGAGTGACAAGTTTTCTCTACAAGATAACTTATGAGAATATGTTAAAAAAAAAAAAATTTATTCTCAAATTTTTAAGCAAGTAAGTACAAGTAGTATGGTGTCGACCCGGCTTGAGAAGTCGGGGCGTCACAGTTTGGTATCAGAGCTGATTCCTGCCAGCCTACTTCACTTCGTCTCACATCGCTTCTGCAATGGCCCAAGTAAGTTATGTTATTTTCTTACGATTAGAATTAAGATTTTATGTGCATAGTAAGCATCTTTCTTCAACGGCCATGCTGGAGAATGTTGGATACAGGGATGACGTTGGGTGGTATCTTGGCTTGGTAGTGGCAACTAGGTGACGTACGGAAATGATGGGAAAGTTTTATATCTTCCCCAAATGTTATATGTACTCCTGTTGCGAAGGAGATACAAGCAAGAACATGATGAATTCAGATATGTTCATGTTATGCTTTTATATGGAATGAAGATTATGGTTCTATATAAAAGGCATGATTTCAAGAAGCTGAATTTTTTCTTATTTCCGTACAGAACCATGCCGCCAAAGCGTAGAAGAGTACCAACCCAAGACATCGATCTCGCGGCTCAGTTGAATGAGCTAAGGCAGATGATGTTAGCACAACAGCAGGAGATAGGAGGACTTAGAGCTCAGATAGCTCAACAGAATCAAGGACCTCCTGATGCTGGGGTACCACCAGCACATGTGAATCAGCCTGCGGCACCGGAAATTCCTGATGATGTTCCGGTGATCCCAGAGAACCCCATAGCCCCTGAAGTACCTATTGCGCCTACAGCTGTGCCACCAGCGCCTCTGGTTCGAGCTCCAAAGAACTCTATGACAGATTTCGGCGCATGAAGGCACCGGAATTGAGGGGTCTACAAACCCAATCGAGGCTGACAATTGGTTAATTGATCTCCAGGTCGCCCTAAATTTCCTCAGACTCAACGATCAGGAGAAAGTCCTTTGTGCATATATATGTTACGAAAAGATGCTCGCCTCTGGTGGGAAACAGTTCAAATCCGACGAGATGTTACTCAGATGACATGGGAGGACTTTGTGGAGGAGTTTAAGGGAATGTATTTCAATATGAAGTCATGGAGGCTCAACAAGACGAGTTCGACAAGTTTCTCCAAGGAAATCTATCAGTGGCCGAAGCTGTCAGGAAGTTTGAGCAGCTAGCCCGTCTCTGCCCTCACCTCATAGTTCTGAAAGGGACAAAGTTAGAAGAATGATGAGAATATTCCGCTCAGATTTAGCAGTGGTAATCAGCAGTGGCCCCCATCCACCACTCACTGTTGCTGAATATGTCAGCAGGGCAATTCGAGCTGAATATTGGGTGGGTCAAAACAAGGAGCAAAGGGCTAAGTTTTCCAGGAAAAGAGGGAAGAGAAGGCCCAAGCTAAATAGATTCAGGCAAGACCAAGTCAAACTCCGCAACAGAAGGGTCAAGGAGGACCTACGGGCCAGAACAACAATAACAGGCAGTACGGCAACAGCCAGCAGAAAAGGAAGTGGAATGCAGGAGGACAGGGGAATCAACAAAATTTACCCCAGAAGAAAAATACTCCTGATGGCAACAGTTAACCCACTTGTCAGAAATGTGGGAAAAAGCACCCGGGAGACTGCCATGCTGGAAGTGGTCGCTGTTTTCTATGCGGCAGGGAAGGCCACTACGCGAAAAACTGCAATCTAAATCTCCAGAGTCCGCAGAATCAACAGAGAGGACAGGGATCTCAACTTCACGCTGCACAGATGAAGCTCGAGGGACCTGAAATCTCTCAAGGCAGGCTGGAAGCTCCAGAACCTCAGGGACGTATTTACGCCTATACAAAGGAGGATGTTCAAGCAGGACCTTCTACTGTGGTGACAGGTCAGCTTCCTTTTGCTCAACAAGATGCCTATGTGTTAATTGATTCTGGAGCTATGCATTTGTTCACATCACCTAGATTCGCTAAGAAACTAGGTAGGGCAAGTGATAGAATTGGAAAAACATTTAGGACTGCATTACCCTCCGGGGAGATTCTGTTGTCTGATTATTGGATACGTCATGTTCCAATAATTATATGTGGTAGGGAAATGTATGTCAACCTGATCATCATAGACCTATATGACTAGATGTCATCCTGGGTATGGATTTCTTGGGGAAATATAACGCGGTGATTGACTGTCCACGACAACGGTCACGTTCAAGCCAGTTGGAGACGAGGAGTTTATTTTTAGAGGATCGACTCCAAAACAACCGAAAATGTTCATTTCTGCATTAAAGGCTAGAAAATTGTTGGCAGAAGGATGTAAGGGATTTCTAGCCAACATAGTGGACAAGACGCAAGAGACCGAGAGCAGGCCGGAAGAAGTACCGATAGTCAAGGAATTTATAGAGGTTTTTCCTGAAGAGTTACCAGGACTGCCACCAGAACGAGAGATCTCCTTTGAGATTGAGTTACTTCCTGGATCAGCACCAGTATCCAAGGCTCCGTACAGGATGGCGCCTGCCGAACTTAAGGAACTGCAGATTAGTTACAAGAGCTTCTGGATCGAGGATTCATTCGTCAGAGTTACTCGCCATGGGGAGCTCCAGTTCTGTTCGTCAAGAAGAAGGACGGCACTCTTAGGATGTGCATTGACTATCGGGAATTGAACAAGATAACTATCAAGAACAAGTATCCCTTGCCTCGGATCGACGATCTGTTTGATCAGCTGAGAGGAGCTTCAATTTTCTCGAAGATTGACCTACGATCCGGATATCACCAGCTCGAATTAGGGAAGGAGACGTTCCCAAGACAGCTTTTCGAACACGATATGGACACTACGAGTTCCTCGTTATGCCATTCGGGTTGAAAATGCTCCAGCAGCCTTTATGGACCTGATAAATCGAGTATTCAAGGATTACTTGATAAGTTTGTTATCGTCTTTATAGATGATATCTTGATTTATTCAAGATCAAAGGAGGAGCATGAGGAGCATTTAAGGATTGCTTTACAGATTTTAAAGCAAAATCAGCTCTACGCTAATTCACAAAGTGTGAATTTTGGTTGGAAAAGGTCCATTTCTTAGGACATGTGGTCTCCAAGAACGGCATATCTGTAGATCCGGCTAAGATTGAAGCAGTAAGTGAATGGCCAGCTCCGAAAAACGTCACCGAAGTACGTAGTTGCCTCGGCTTGGCGGGCTACTACCGACGTTTTGTTGAAGGATTTGCTAAGATTGCAGCGCCACTCACCGCACTTACACGGAAAGGAAAGAAGTACGAATGGACTGCAAAGTGTGAAGAGCACTTCCAAGAGCTAAAAAACAGGCTGACTCGTGCTCCGATTCTCACAATTCCGAATATGGAAGAAGGAAACTTCGTGCTATACAGCGATGCTTCTAAAATAGGATTGGGAGCCGTGCTCATGCAAAATGGAAAGGTGATCGCTTATGCTTCACGCCAGCTAAAGGATCATGAGAAGAACTACCCGACGCATGATTTGGAACTTGCGGCGGTAGTATTTGCGCTCAAAATCTGGAGACACTACCTTGACGGCAGTAAGTGTGAAGTCTACACAGATCATCAGAGTTTGAAGTATATCTTCACACAAAAGGAGCTTAACATGAGGCAAAGAAGATGGCTCGAATTGGTGAAGGATTATGACATAGACATCTGTTACCATCCAGGGAAGGCTAACAAAGTAGCTGATGCCCTTAGTCGGAAGTCGTCTTCCGCATTGATGTCCATACAGTCGCTGATTGAACCACTTCAGAAGGAGCTAGTGGGAGTCGGAATAGAGCTCATCACAGGAAGCTTAGCTGCTCTAACCTTCCAACCTACCATTTTAGATAGTATGAAAGAGCGACAAGAAGGAGATGCCTCGCTGCTCAGAACAAGGGACGAGGTCTTGGAAGGAAAGGAGTCGGACTTCAACATATCAGATGAGGGCATACTCTATCGGAAAAATAGATTATGCATTCCTAACGATGACAAGTTGAAGGAACAAATTATGAAGGAGGCTCATGAGACTCCGTATTCCATCCATCCAGGAGCTACAAAGATGTACCAAGACTTGAAGGAAAGCTTTTGGTGGCCTAGAATGAAGAATGACTTGCTACATTTGTCAGCAAATGCCTTACATGTCAAAGGGTAAGGCAGAACACCAACGTCCGGGGGGAGAATTGCAGAAAATTTCCATCCCAGAATGGAAATGGGACCAAGTGACCATGGATTTTGTAGTTGGTCTACCCCGAACTTCCAGTGGCAATGATGCTATATGGTGATTGTTGATCGTTTGACGAAGTCTGCACACTTCATCGCCATCAAGCTTAGCTTTTCGGTGGAACAGCTGGCGGAACTATACGTTGCACAGATTGTACGTTATCATGGGATCCCAAAGGCAATCATCTCTGATCGTGATGGTCGTTTCACTTCTAAGTTCTGGAGAAGTGTACATCAAGCCATGGGTACCAAGCTTACCTTTAGTACAGCTTTTCATCCTCAAACGGACGGGCAATCCGAGAGGACCATTCACACTTGGAAGACATGTTGCGAGCGTCTGTGATGGATTTCAAAGGAACTTGGGATAAGAAGCTTCCTTTGATTGAATTCTCGTACAACAACAGTTTCCAAGCTTCAATTGGAATGGCTCCTTACAAAGCTCTGTACGGAAGAAAGTGTAGATCTCCAGTCCATTGGTACGAGACACGGGAATAAGAACTAGTGTCCACAGATTTTGTTCGAAAAACCACTGAGGCCGTGAAACTTATACGCCGACGGATGGAAACTGCTTTTAGTCGACGAAAGAGCTATGCCGACAAACGTAGAAGGCCTCTAGAATTTCAAGTAGGAGACTTGGTTTTCCTCAAAATTGCTCCATTCAAGGGAGTTATGAGATTTGGAAAGAAGGGGAAATTAAGTCCACGATACATAGGGCCATTCGAAATACTGGAAAGAATTGGTAATGTGGCCTACAGGTTGACTTTGCCTCAAGAATTAGCATATGTACACAATGTATTTCATGTGTCAATGCTAAAGAAGTACATCTCGGATCCATCCCATGTACTAGACCACGAACTAATTGAGGTTCACGAGAATCTGACATATGAGGAGAAACCGGTTCAAATCTTAGCACGAGAAGATAAGGTGTTAAGGAACAAGGTTATACCTTTAGTTAAGGTCCTATGGAGAAATCATGAGATTGAGGAGGCAACATGGGAACGTGAGGACGAGATGAAGAAAAGCTACCCCGAATTGTTCTGATTTTCGAGGACGAAAATTTTTTAAGGGGGGTAGATTGTAATACCTAGTTTTTCGATCGTTATGACTTTTGTGTAAAAAAAAATTCAACTGTATGTTGAGGATATTTATGAAAGAGCCCGGTTAAGGGTTTTTATGATATTTTATGAGTTTTTATGATTTTATAAGACTCAATAATGATTGCCTAGTCAAGCAAACGACCTTTTAGGCAAAAAGGAACAAAATTGTCAAAATTTTTATGTTGGTCAAAGTTTGACCAAAAAACGTCGACGGTTGACTAGAAAAGTCAACTGTTGACCGCGGGAGTCAAATCTTGGCAAGGAAGTCAACTATTGACAAGAAAGTCAATGGTGGACGAGAAAGCCAAAGATTGACCCCAAAATATTAAGAAAAGACCGTAAGAGTAAATAGCCCGCAGTATAGAATTATACTGCATAGGCCAATTTTACTGATAAAATAATATGTTTAAGATTCAAAACCACCATAGAAAGACAAGCACATTAAGTAGAATTAAAGAGCAAAAGGGTTTTAAGAAATAAGGAAAAATTCATACTGTCCATTTTTACACAGATAAATTTTGGACTGCAGTTCGGTAAACCAATACAGAGTATAAATGAATCCAGTATTGGAAATACCTATGTTAACTTAAAAATGGACTGTACAATAGCAAAATAGCCAAACAAGGCCTAAAGGTGGATGACATCACCTTACTTTTTAAATATGACATCATTTCTTCCATTTAAGTAAAATGACAAAATTTTTCCTCGTTCCACAAGGCTTTGGCCGGCCACCTACACCCCCCATTGTGTGATTTCTTGATTTTTTTGGGGTCAAATTCTAATTTCCAAGACTTTCTCCACCTCTATAAATAGGTGAAGCCATAATTCAAAAAAAAAAAAAAGAGAGAAAAGCAACCAAACTTTGCCAAAATTTTTACCCACCAAAACCGAACTTGAGGGAGAGGGAAAGGAAGAAATTCGAGCCAAGATCAAGTGAAAAAGAGAGTGTGTTAGTCGGTTTATTGGTGGAAAGCAAGTCGAAAAGTTGAAAAAAATTTTGGAACCCATTTTTTGGCTCAAGGCCGGTTGTGGAAGGAAGAGAAAGGGAGGAGAAGGAAACTTGGATGTGACCGAATTTTGTGAGTTAGAGTGGCCGGAAATCTAGAGCAAGGGTAGTGGAGAAAAAGTTTGGAGCCAAGCAAGCCATAGGGCCGGTTTTGCTAGAACAAATGGCAAGGAGAAAAACGAGAAATCCTAGCCAAACCCTTGAACCAAATTGAGGTATAATTCCTTGGATCCCTAAGCTTTTCATTTAAATTTCATTTCGAGAAATTTATATGTATTTAAGTATTGGTTGTATTGAGCATAAGCTCACATTAACTCCCTGCCTTAGCTAAGAAATTTAGGTTGTGTGCTTGAATTAAGTTAGGGTTTATGGTTGGTGGTTTCCATTTTTGCATGATAGGTGTTTGTTTGAATGATTAGGTTTTATATGTTAATGCATGATGTGAATTTTAATTTTCATAGTGAATATTGGATGTTAGAAAACCGCTGCATGTGTGTATTAGGGCTCCCGCAGTGGCTGGTCGAGCTAGATTCCACGTCTAGGACGTAAAACAAAAATCGAAACCGAAAACTGCCATTTCGGGTAGAAATTGGCCAGTCTCGGGAAAATCAGATTTTGAGGCCTTTAGAGGCCGATTTTGGCAAAACTTAAAACATAAAAGTTGTTCAGAACAGTTTTTCCTAGAGGGCTACGTGAATGGATTTGAAAAATGAGGCTCCAATGGCCTCCGTTTTTACGAAAATCCGAGTCTAATCTGCCCAGACCTAGTCTACACGTCCATTAAGTTTCAAATTAAAACTGACAAGAATCCAAGCAGAACTGGGTTTTTCTTAAAACATTAAAGTTTTATAATTTTTCAAGAGAAAGAACTTTCGTGAAGACAAGTTTTTCAAAATCAATCTGGATTTTTAAATACAACCTGAACTATGAAAATTGTGCAGAGAGCAAGAAATTCCTGCACAGGATTTTCTAAAAACATGCAGAAAAACTGTATTTTTGCATCAACACTCCTGTTTTGACTATCAAAACTATTTTAAAAGCAGTTTTCAGTCTTCAATAATTTTTATAAAGTCTTATTTTGAAAACCACGAATTTTGAAGTAAAACAAAAGATTTTCTAGCCAATTTTCCAAATTGGATTTTAAAAGTCAAAACATATTAACAAGACAATGACGAATGGTAACCGGGAAGGATACCCGAGTTACTAAAACTTAGGCTCGATAATAAGAATAATCTAATATGGGTTTAATACCCAAGGTTACCTCAAGTAATCTAATGGGTCAAGACGGTTAACCATAATCTCTAGGGTTACGATTAGTAACCTAATAAATGATCAAGGTACGTAAGGAGAACATATAACTATGATGCTGGAAAGGTTACCAACGTTTTATAGGATCCTTATCCTATGTTCTTTCTAATAGCAGGAAGTAACCTGCAATTGAGATCAGGGTGGAAACAACAAAACTTGGAATATAACGAATCAGGCAAGTATCGAACCTCACCTACAGTATGAAAATAGTAAATACTATTTTCATATATATTATGTTAAACTATACTAGTTACATTACATGTTTAAATGTACATGCTATGTTGTATGATGTTATGTAATGCTATGCGATGATGTGCTATGACATGTTACATATTATGCCATGTTTTCTAAAATGTCATGGTTTTAAAAATGTCATGATTTCAAGAATGCCATGATATGGGAAATGTTAAGTTTGAAAATGATATAGTGACATCATGAAGCATGTTCACTAATGTTAAATCACATGGTAAGATAATCAAGTAAGGTGTCGTACCAACCTCCCGTGATCGTGGAGGATACATGTTTAACACCAATTGTGATATTAACCTCTCGTTGATGCGTGAGGGTCACGTTATGATTCCCAGAACTGTTAGGGCCTTGCAAACCCTAGCTTTATCTGGAGGCTGCGCGCTTTCGGTACGTACACTATGGACCCACATGTTAAGACAAGATAAGTTAAGGATTGAGTCTATAATGAAACATAAGACATTCGATCAATCATAAATGGTTCATGCATAAGCTACATGATGATGGACATGTTTTAAGATGTTTGAATTATTTCGTGAGATTATGTTTGTACTTACTGGGCGAAAGCTCACTCTTATATTTCATACTGTAGGTAAGAAGCCTGCAATTTAAGTGATGGGCTTTGCGGACGATGCGACGGGTGAAGGGCGGTGTGGCATACCAATACGCATAATTTTCCGCATCCAATTTTTCAGAAAATATGTTAATATGATAAAAGTAAATGATGTTTTGTTATATGTAAAGAATTTGAAGACACGAGAAGGTATTTTCAGTTTGGTATATATGAGTGACAAGTTTTCTCTACAAGATAACTTATGAGAATATGTTTTAAAAAAAAAAATTTATTCTCAAATTTTTAAGCAAGTAAGTACAAGTAGTATGGTGTCGACCCGGCTTGAGAAGTCGGGGCGTCACAGGCATCCTAAAGTTTTCATAATAAGTCTAACTTTCTAATCTTTTACGATGAATAATAACGTGTGAATCGAGAAATTGTGGTAAATAGAATTTTTATGAAAATAATTAAAACAAATAATAAGGTTTTAAAATACTGAAAATAAATTGTAAATGTACTAGTTAAAAAGAAAATAAAATATTTAAATAACATATTTACAAGAAGTAAACGCATTATTTTCTTCATAAATTATTATTTAATGTTACTTCCTTTAAATATATATTTTTTAAATTCGCTATTTCCTTGAATTACTTATGTGAAAATGATATTTATTTATTTCTCACAAAGTGCACTTTAGTAGAAGTTTTTTTCTTGTAAATTAGTCTTTGGGATTGGCCATACAATTGGTACAAAACCAAGAGCAAGTGAAGGGTAATTTATGAGGGTTTTACTCAACAACGACACACCAAATAAACAAAAAGCAATGTAGAATATTACTTTTTTTTTTTTTTTTTTTTTTTCGGTTATGAGTTGTTAGAGGTATCATCAAACACTTTTGCTTAAGCTAAGAAAGGGCCTTTACAACAATAAAAAAGAACGGTTATGGTAATTGCTGAAAATAAATGGACGTATACAAATAAAAAAAAAAAAGGAAAAACAAATTTCAAATTTGATCCCAAAAAATATATTAAATTAGTTTTGTGTCATTTTTTAATGTTACTACAACTTTAAAGTCACACTATTGACACTAAAACTTATCAAGTGTTTCACTGTTTGTCGATTGATTGAAGAAACATTAAAAAATGACAGTATAATTCATGTGAGGGTTACGTGACAGGTTAATAGAGGATATTTGGTAAAATGAATTTTAAATGATCGATTAGACGAGTAAAATATACAGGATCCATGGCTTTTCATTAATTTACCTTGAATAATCCAATATGAATCTTTTTAAATAAAAAACCCAAAGAGTTATTATCTCTACTAAATGATTGATGCCACTAATATTTTCCAATATCATAAAAATGTTTTAAGATAATATCTTTTACTTTTACTTTAGAAAAAAGAAAAAAAAAAACTACAGATTTCACATACATAAACTCATTATGAAACATCTACTAAACACACCAATACGACAACTGCAATTATTGGAGTTTCATATTTGATAAAAATAAAAGATAATATCCATAAATATAGAGTTAATAATTCTATAATAACCTAAAATTTTGATGAACTTGTTATTTTCTTAGATACAAGAAAAATCTAATTCTGAATCATGTATGTCAACATGATTTGAATTGATTATTAGAGTATGTTTGAGTTCTTATAAGTATTATGAGACTCAATGATAATTTATTAAGTCAAAAATAAGGCTTTATGATGAAAAAGGCCGAACCATGAATTATGATTTTGTTCGAGCCAATGAATGACCAAGATAATTTATGACTTGAATAAGACGGTACTGAAATATAATAATCAGTATTGAAATTATAATGTGGTCAACCGTCGTTACGAATGAAGAAGTAAGAATAAGGACTGAGATCATTCTAGAAAAACCAAGAATAATATTTGGAGCAATAAGGACTAAGTAATTTTAAGTCCTAAGAAAATCCTATACGTGGTCCAGTTAAGGACATATAAATTATGGATAGTATTACTGTACTGTTAATAGTTAAAACATTATTGATACTATCTGGATTATTAAAAAAAATAGACTACATATTAGGAGGAATGCCAGATATGGCTCTACTTGGAGGCCAAGTAATTGTGGATAAATATGTAATTTTTTATTTATAGAATTTATGAATTTTTCTTAATCAAAGCCTCCAACTAGGCTAAATGGCCAATTACACTAGGTGGCCTTGGGGAACAAGGAAACAAATTAGAGATATTGGCTCTAATACATGTATGGCCGGCCACTTGGAGGGACTTGGGAGGTAAATATTTTGTCTTTAAGGACCAATATGCAATTTAAGAAGAATTTAAGGAAAAAAAATAATTATGAAAAATTATGGAAATTCCACCTATAAATAAAGGTGGGTAGTGTTGAGTTGACCATTTAGTTTTCTAGTTCCTTCTCAACTTTCCCTCCCTAGTCTTAGAAGAAAAAAAAAAAAAAAAAAAAAAGAGGAGAAAGAGAGAGAGTGGCCGGTTGTTGGTGGAGAGTGTTGAGAAAAAAAAAATTTCTCAATCCCAAGGTCAACAAGAACAATTCCAACTTTAGAGGTATTCCTCTCGATTATCTAAGAATTTCATTAAGCTTTTGGTTAAGGATTTATGTGTATTTCAAGTTTAGGTGGTAAGAGCATAAGCTCATATTTCTTATTTTCTCTATGTTATGGTTTTATATGGTTGGTTTATGCTAGAACTATGCTTAGGCTAACTTGGTTGCTAGATCTAAGCATGGGTTTGATTTTTTACTCTAGAATGAGATTTAAAGTTATATGTGCTCTCCATGTGTTTGTGATTATGCTCTCACATGTTTTAATATGGATAATTTATGCATGATCGATATGTGAATGCCATATGTGTGTTGGTTAAGGAAATTGACCTAAAAACACAACTTGGTAAGCTAGTAAGGTTGTCAATATTGTGTTTTTTTATGTAAATAGACAAGTGAACGATTGAATATTAAAAATGAATTCGACGTATTGCATGTTGATGTAGGCTCACGGCTTTGATCATTTGAGGTAGTTTACATGAAATTTTAAACGAAAACCAACAAAAAAAATATAAACTGCCGGTTTTAAAAATTTGGACAGTTTTCTGGAACCTAGTTTTGAACCCCTTCGATGCCAAATTTGGGAAAATTTATAATTGAAAAGTTGTAGAAAACAGAAAATTCTAGGGGTGCACATGAACAGTTTCTGAAAACACGCTCCAAAGGCCTTCGTTTTAATCAGTTTTCAAAATTGGCCGGTTCAAGTACTGTACACAGCCAGAACTCTTCAAAGAGAAAAACGAACAAGTTCAAGGTAGATTTAAGTTTTGAACAAAAAATGAAAGTTGTATTTTTGATGAGATCTACAACTTCTATGGAGAAAGTTTTCTCAAATTTTAAACAAATTTAAAGAAAAAAATAGGATTTTCAAAACTGTGCATGGTATAGGAAATTTCCTGTACACATGCATTCCAGTAAACTAAAATAATGTTTTAAAAATAGTTTTTAAGGTTTTATGATCTCTTTAAAAAGAGACTGAGATTTTATGAAAATAATTTCAAAAAGGTTTAAATCCAATGGATTTTCCCAAGTGATTTTTAAAAACATATTATATTTTATGAAAGGTAATTTCAAGTATTATGATAAGAAATACTTAATTTGTAAAGTTATGATATTTTCAAGTAAACAAGATATTTTTTAAGAAAGGGAAATACAATAAGTTACATAAGAATATGGTAACAAATATATGACCAATGGTAATCAGATGGGATACCAATTTGTTATTTTAGGGCATGTATCTATGATTACCAATGGTAACCGGATAGGATACCGGTTTACTATGTTAAGGTACTAATGGTAATCGAATAAGATACCGGTTTACTATGATAGGATTTGTATCTATGATTACCATAGGTAATCGAATTGGATACCGATCTAGTATGTTATGGTTTATAGTAAGATAGAACAACTCTTATCTTACACCCTGTTTGAAACAGGAATATAACCTATTATCGTGCCTTGCTGGAATGATAGACCAAGAGCGTAGGACAAATTATAAGTACAACTCCGCCTATAACATGGGCAAAATGTTTTTATTACATTGCATGTTTTTCAAATATTCATGTATTGATTTACATGATGTACATATGTTTTATATTTTACGTATTATTATTGTGACATTATGAAAGCATGTTCACTAATAATAGATCACATGATAAGAACATGATTAAGTTTTCAAGTAAGAAATAGTTAAGATTCAAGATTTCAAGTATGATCAACCAAGAACAAGTTTTCATAAACTAAGATAAGACAAGCAAGTTTTCTTGTGTCGTACCGACTTGTCACTAGGGCAGGTTTAAACGGTTTGGTCCTTGGTTTGAGTTAGATTAGATTGGCTACCCCAACTACTCCATGTTAAACAGTTTGGTTAATGGTTTGAGTTGGATTGGACTGGCCACCCCAATCGCTCTATGGCTATGCACCACGGTACGTGCACTCATGGTATGATGTAAGGGTCCCAAAACCAAATTAACATAAGGAAGCATAATCGGTTCTTGAATTCTTTTACTGAAAATGTTTTGCGGAATAGAACGTTATACTTACTGAGCATAAGCTTATAACTTACGTTCATGCTGTAGGTAAGTAACCTACCGGACATGCTTGATGCAAGACTATGGCGAGATGACACTGTAGACTGTGAAATTTGGGTTGGACACCGCCACGGGTTTTGGAAATATGTTATGTAAAATGTCTTTATATTATGTTATGATAAGTCGATGGTACTGGTCTATGATAACTAGTATAATTTGTTAAAATGTGGTTTTAAAGCTCGGTACTCGAGTGAGTACATATAAATAAGTATGAATATAAGTTAAGTTTTGAGTTTTTAGTTTTAAATTGAGTTTAAAAAGAAAAAAAATATTTCCGTATTTTTACGAAATACGAGAGTATATTCAAGTATGTTAAGTATGAAGTAGCGGCCACGTAAGGTGGGTCGCCACAAGATTTGGTATGTAAGTACGGCACCGTAACAGCCTACGTAGTCGGGTCATTACATATTCATCCAAGATTAAGATAGTCGAAGGCACACTTTCCTCTTGAATTGCATTTGTAGGGCTTCTTACCTCGGACACTTTGGTGGATGGAGTCCAATCCACAATGGCCTGCACTTTCCTCTCATTCATTCTAATCTGGCCTTGGCTAATCAAATGCCCAAAGTATAATTCCTTTCGGGCAAAGTCACTCTCACTTTTCCGTCTTTACATATGGCTTGTACTCCCTTGACGGAGTGAGCACTTTCCTAATGTGGGACAAGTGATCCTCATGGGGCTTACTATATAGACAACAATGTCATCAAGATACACAATAAGAAAGCGATCAATATAGATATAATATGTAAAAGATATCACTCATCAAATAACAGACAGTCATTTGTAAGCTTAAATAGCATGACAAGGAACTCGTAAGCCATATCTAGTAGCAGAAATGGTTTTAGGCTTGTCTCCTTCTACAATTATATCTTCTATCATATGCCTCCTCATGTGCATACTTTAATTTTTGATATTACTCGATATGTTGAATGAGTTTGTATGTGAAATTTTAATAGTCAAATCCATGATAATAAATTTAATAGTCAATAAAAAAATAAAAGTATTATTGATATATAAATGTATTTAATTTAGGATATCAATCCTAGCATTGTCATATCCTTTAATTAGAATAAAAAGATGATAGCTAGATGAATCCTGGGGTAGACCCATGACCTGCGTCATCTTCAACTGGTCTTTTGTCAAAGGTTTAATCTTTTGTGCTCTCAACTTGTGACTTGTGAAATCGGGGGAAGACATGTAACCTGAACCACCGATGGATGGTCCATCTGCTAAAGGTGTAATTGTCTACGATGCAAAATTGGTCTTGTTTATGGGCAGAGCTGGACTCTATAGAGAGCAATGCTCAATAAGAGGAGCAGAACAAAACTTTTGAGCATTGTTCAACCATGGTTACTTTTTTTTTTTAATCTAATTTAAATATTCATATGGCAACCACTAGCCAAGAAGAAAAAAAAGAATATGTATTCTGAAGCCTTTTCAAACAAAGATAATGTAACGACCCGCCTAGTACAGGCCGTTACCATACATACACACATACATACTTACTTAATTGACATAAACAGCGGAATTTTTTTTTTTACAGTGCATATACGCGGAATGCATCATCATATAAACAATCTTCGAAATACTAAATCATATACAAAACAAGAACGAAATGCGTAGCGGCTATTGATCCCACATTTCACAGTTCGCCCATGCCACGCTCGCCATCCTGTATCATCAACTGCCCGTAGGTTGCTTACCTACAGCATAGACGTAAGACACGTGAGCTTTCGCTCAGCAAGTACAACATACATAACCGCAACAACATAAATCATCATACATATCATACTTAACCCCTCATAGCATATATACCATTTCATGACATCGCATAATATATGCATGAACCGATTATGCTCTTATTATGCCATTTTATGCATTCTTAACTTATCTTACTTATGGGCCCCTTATCTTGAGTGTACGTACCGGGCGCGCAACTATCATTTGGTTGGGGCGGCCAGTCCATTTCCAACTCAAACCACAGTCCAACCCGACCTAACGCGGGTCTGTACGACACAGGCAAGCTTGCTTGCCATCATACTTGCTTTTCATGAACTCATACTTGATCTTATTAGTGAACATGCTTCATGATGTCACTATACATAAATCATGCTCATGTCTTAACATCATACCTTAACCTCATAATCATGAACTTAACATAATCATATCATAAACATAACCTTATTACATCATATACATCAAACATACTTGGGCAAGCATACAACAAAAGCCTATGCTATAGGCGGAGTTATACTTACCTCATACACTATGTCCAGAGAGGTGCCGATCCAAATCAGGATACTGCAGCAGGCTATCTCCTGCTATATCAGAGGACATAGGGTAAGAATTCTGTTCTTATAGAATGCTGGTAATCAAACCAACATTCATCCCTAATCATAGTTATATGCCCCCTTTCTTAAACATTGCCGGATACTTTCTCAGTATCGCGGATAACCCTAGAGATTAGGGTCTACTAAACTTAAAGCGTAACTTGATTGGTTACTTAAAGTAACCTTGGCTAAACAGCCTTTCATAGCAGTTTTAGGCTGCTAATTCTTGACCTTGGGCCTAAGCCTTCTAAAGCACAACCCTAATAGGTTACTCTAAATAACCCCAGGTTTTTAGGCCCCACTAGTCATACTTACTATTCTGTTGGGTTACGTTGGATAACCCTTGGGCTTTGGGCCCAAACCAATAACTCGGTATATTCCCGGTTATTGTCCATTCAACTTGGTTTAAAACCCTTTTTCTTTACTTTGGAAAACTTGGGGTTTTAAACTCACTTTTTCCCAAAATCTTTATAAAACTTGAAATCTTATGAATAGGTCTTTATAAAAACCATTAAAAATGGAAACTGCCTTTGGAACAGTTTCTTGTAATAAATTTGTCAGTGTATGTACAGAAATGTCCTTTTCCTGCACTGTTTTAGAAAACTCTGTACAGGAATTTCCTGTTCACTGCACAGTTTTGAAACCCTAGAGATTAGGGTCTACTAAACTTAAAGCGTAACTTGATTGGTTACTTAAAGTAACCTTGGCTAAACAGCCTTTCATAGCAGTTTTAGGCTGCTAATTCTTGACCTTGGGCCTAAGCCTTCTAAAGCACAACCCCAATAGGTTACTCTAAATAACCCCAGGTTTTTAGGCCCCACTAGTCATACTTACTATTCTGTTGGGTTACGTTGGATAACCCTTGGGCTTTGGGCCCAAACCAATAACTCGGTATATTCCCGGTTATTGTCCATTCAACTTGGTTTAAAACCCTTTTTCTTTACTTTGGAAAACTTGGGGTTTTAAACTCACTTTTTCCCAAAATCTTTATAAAACTTGAAATCTTATGAATAGGTCTTTATAAAAACCATTAAAAATGGAAACTGCCTTTGGAACAGTTTCTTGTAATAAATTTGTCAGTGTATGTACAGAAATGTCCTTTTCCTGCACTGTTTTAGAAAACTCTGTACAGGAATTTCCTGTTCACTACACAGTTTTGAAATCCAATTTTCTATTTAAAAATCAAAGCCCAATTTGAAAAAGTTTTCTTCATAAAAGTTTTAAAGCATTAAAAACCCTAAAAATTTTGTGTTTAACTCGAGACCCATATCGGTCTCTAACCCACTCATTTTTTCCTGTTGAACTCACCTGGCCGTGCATAGGGTCTGGGCACAGTCAGGCTCGGATTTTATTAAAAACAAAGGCCATTGGAGCCTTATTTTTGAAAACTGTCCATGATGTCCTCAAGCAAAAATCCTACTCTACAACTTTCATGTTTTAGGTTTTCCCAAAATCAGCATCTAAAGGCCTCAAAACTGGCTTTCCAGATAACTGGCCAGCTTAAACCCGAATTGGCAGTTTTCTATCTTCATAAATTTTTTCATCCTAAATCGTGCACACTACCTCAACTGCCCACAGTGAGAGTCTAGGATCATCATGCAACATTTTTCTACCGTCCCAAATTAACTTACATGAACCCCAACATGATCATGCAAGTCAAACAACAAAATTACATCAATTAAAGTTAGGGTTTTCCATCCTAATTCAAACCATGGCATTAATAATTCAATCTAATACCCTAACATGCCATTCATAATCTGTTTGACAGATTTTTAGGGGACATATAACCAACTAATCTTTCTAACATGCAACCCTAGAAATCAACAAACATAAACATAGTCAAACTATCAATCAAAACCATAATTCAAAGCCACACTTAACTAATCAAGCACATAAACCCTTAAATCTAGGCTAGGGCTCGGAAATTTAAATGGAGCTTATGCTCTTACAAGCCAACTTGAAATACACTTAAATCTTCAATTTAAAACTTGAATTGAAAGATTTAAGGTTCAAGAGAATTTTTACCTCACTTAATTTGAGAATGGGTTTGCTTGGCTTCAAACCTATCTCTCCCTTTTTCCTTGATCTAACAACCGGCCTTGCTCTTCCCAATGAGCACCAAAATTTTTCCAGCCACTAAGGGGTTGTTCCTACAATTCTCCGGCCACTCAACACAAGATCAGCCACCTTCCAACACCTTTCCCTTTCACTTTCTCTTCTACTTTCTCTGTTGCCTCACAACCGGCCACCAAAGGCCAAGTTGGTTTCCAAATTTTTTCCAACTTCCTAACTTGCTTCCTAGTGAAACCCGAACTCTCTTAAGACTATTTTCTTAAGTTTTTTAAACTTTTTCTCTCTTTTGGCTACTGTCAAGGTTTGGATTTTGGAAGGAGAAAATTGGGCAAAGTTTGGCTATGTTTTCCAATTTTTGTGAACAAAAATGTTCAAATGGCCACCTATTTATAGGTGAGGAAAACTTCTTCCATTTGCTCCAAAAACCCTCCAAATTTTTAAAAATTTCCCTTAAACCCTCTTAGTTGGCCGGCCACCTCACATTCTAGAGCATTCCATAATTCTTTCCATAATTTCCTTAATTATGGAAATGATGTCATAATTTTAAAGTTAAGTGATATCATCCATAAAGGCCTTGTTTGGCTTTTTCCTTAGTAAACAGTCCACTTTAATGCCAAATAGGTAATTTTTATACTGTGCTCACTAACACACATTACCATATACCATACTTCAGTCCAAAATTTATCTGCGTAAAAATAGACTATACGAAACTTTTCCTTTTTGCTCCAAGCCCTTTGGCCTTTACTATCCTACTTAATGTGCTTGATTTTTCTATGATGGTTTTAAAACTTATTCTTACTAGCTGCTTCGTAAAAACGGCTTTTCACAGTATATACTTCATACTGCATAACATACTTAAGTTTCGACATCTAGTTGACCTTTTTAGTCAATCTTTGACTTTTCTTAGTCGATGTTGCCTTTCTTGGCCAATGTTGACTTTCTTGGTCAACTTTGACTTTCATGGTTAACTTTGACGTCTTTTGGTCAAATTTTGACCAACATAAAAATCATCACGTTTTTATACCTTTTTACTCAAAAGGTATCATGCTTGACTAAGCAATCATTTTTGAGTCTTATAACGCGTAAGAACTCACAAATTTCAATAAAAACCCTAAACCGGGCTTTTGCATAACTACCTTCACGGTACAATTCAAATTTCTATACAAGAAATTGTAACATGGAAAAATTCTAGTTATTACAAAAACAAAGATAATAGGTTTTGCATTTGCATATGAATTTTAAGGCTAAGTTATAGGCACTTTAAAAAGATAATACTTAGTAAAATATGTAACTAACCAATTATTATCTTTTTTTTTTTATTTTTTTTATGAAGATATATTAATTGTTAGTTTATATTTGGTATAATTTGATAACACATATCAAAACTTTTATTTGGTTTATAGAATCAGATTAGCAATTAATTTTGCATATAGTGACACAATAAATTAATTACTGTAATTTAAATACTCTACTAATTTCGTATCAATACAATCGCGGTTATAAAAATGATATAGTAATATATAAATTGGTTGATTTTATTTTATGTTTTTCAAATAATTGCACTAGGTACTTGTCTATATGACACAACTAGATATTAAAAGCTATATTTGGTTGTTAAAATATGGAGGATTTGGGAATATGATTTACTTATTTCATATTAGTAGAATAATGAAAAAGATGTGGCAGTATATATGAAATTAGTGCATTTTCTTTCTTTTTTCCAACGTAGCGTTCTTTTAGTTACTAGCCGATTTGTTTAACTAGATATTAAAAGTAATATTCTATTCCTTCAAAAAAAAAAAGTTATATTTTGTTACTGTATTATAGAGGATATGTTTGTTAAATAGAAACTATATACCCCAAAAGTAACTTTTTTGTTGTGCTGGAGAGGAAACCACTTTTCATGCACTTATTTCTTGTGCTGCCATTTGCGAGGTGTGGGACAGAAGTATTTTTGCCTCAACCATTGCGAAATTCAGAGGCCAATCGGGTAAGGATCTGCTACTATTCATGAAGAACCAGGTGACGAAAGAGGATTTTCCTGCTTTTCTTACTCTGCTATCTTCTTTGTGGTACGAACGAAATAAGTTCATCCATGATGGGCGACTAAAATCAGCTTCTACTTTACCAGAAGTCTCGGGTTTGTGTCTTCAAAGTTACCAATTAGCTCATGTCAAGACTCCTTGTGGAACCGAGTACCTCCCATAGAATATTAATGAGTGGTTTGCCCCTTACTCAAGTTCATTGAAGCTCAATTTTGATGCATCAGCTATACCAGGGCTTGATTTTGTTGGTTTAGGGGCTGTGATGCGGGATGATTCTGGTTTTGTTATGGGAGCGATGGCAAAGAAGGTGCACGGGATCTACTGTCCTCTCCTTGCTGAGTGCTTAGCGGTTAGAGAGGGATTACAATTTGCCGCTGATAGTGGTCTTCATGTTCATACAGCAGAAAGTGATTCGACCCAAGCTATTCACAAAATAAACAACTCAGAGATTTTAGCTCCAGAATTCCTTATTATTGAGGACATTCCTTGGCTGTTAGGTGCGCACGGTGGTGGTTCTTGTAGTGCTATTCCTCGTCTAGTGAATGGTGCAGTCCACGCACTAGCTTCACATGCTCTAGCTCTTAATTTTAAGCGGTTTTGGCTGGAAGAGATACCATATTGTATTTCTATTATTGTTGTTAATGACGTTCATTCCATTTAAAAATAAAAAAAAAAGGTAAATTTTTTATCGTTTCACATGACATGATTCAAAATATTATATTTATGCAGTCATCTTTCAGCTGTTTTAATTTGTTGAAAATGCGAACAAGGTGTTGTTAATAAATATAAATTACAACAATAACACTGGTATGGAAATTCAAATATTTTAATAAATAAACCAAGATGTACCCAAATTGTTATAACTCTTTATCAAATAAGAATGTGTTGATTTGTAAACAATAGTTCGTGAAGTGCCAACAACACCTACACCATCTCATCCCACCAATGATCCTACCACTGATCATGCCCTAGTTACATTTTAAAATGTTTTACATAGGGGTGTGCATAGAATCGAAACCAACTTTGTTTTTAGTATCTATCATCCAATTTGATCACGAAAAAATCTCTTCAAATCTAACAAATCCAGTCCAATTCATTTATCATTCAATCATATTGGATTAGATTGGATTACATGATTGAATTGTACTTGAGTTTCGAGAAAACTTATTAAAACATGCTAAATTGCAAGAAACTTCAAAACAACAAATCACATTTTCATGATACTAATTTAGTCATTTACCGTCAATATATAATCGCTAACATATAATCAAAACCACCTAAAAATTAGTCATATATCATCTCAATTTTTGTCTAATTTTGCAAAGTCAACAAAAATTATAATTAGTTTATGAAAAGTTAACCAACTCCTACTTAAAAATTTCATCTCCAGACACAGGATATTAATGGATTCAATGATTTGGCTGTAGAAGGCCTATCCTTTCTAGTCTACATCAACTGCATTGAAATCCCCACAATCAGAAAAAAAGATGGGTCAAGGAGAATGGATGAGATGACGAAAAAAAAAAAAAATGGAAAAAGATGTAGGTATAGGGCTCAAATGGATTGCAGTCCGCGGGGCGTAAAGGAAGTAATGTTCCACGGTTAGTAAACTATGAGGAAAAAAAAAATTTGTTGTTGCATTTGAGGGTTTTGTATTTTGGTAGGAAAAAAAAAATGATTTATATATCTAAAAGCATGGGGAAAAAACACAAAAGAAGTGTTCAAAAGTATTTAATATTTATGTATGTTTATTTTATAAATAATAGTCTTTTATTATTTCCATAACGATATAAATTTCACACATGGTGTTATACTTAAAATTTATGATCTTGTAATGGGACTAAATGGATACAAATTACATGAGATGAATTAACAACAGATATATATTTATTCCCTAATTTACTGATATATATAATTACTAAAGTTCTTAATTATTACACTAAAGATATGAAACTAACTATTGATTGTATCTCAGCATGAAAGTTTTTTATTATTATTTTGTATATCATTTACCGTTATGTGATACACCCATAAAATATCCACTGTCGACTTAAGGATAAGTTCCCCCTTTCTGATTGTTTACTATTTAAGCTTCTAATTAATTTACCTTTAGCAATCCAATAGATAAATCTTTCTAAATAAAATACAATTTGGTTGTTTCTTTACTAAATGACTGATGCCTCTAATATTTTACAAACTCAAAATGTGTTTTAAGAAAACATCATTTTCTTTAATTTAGGAAAAAAAAAACTAAAAATTTCACATCGATTAATTAATTATGAATATATACTCAACACACTTGTATGACAACTGCAATCATTGGAGTTTCGCATTTGATTAACTAAAAGATAAAATCCATAAATATGAATTCAATTATACGTTCAAGATTAAGATAGTCTCATAGATGACAATCAAAGTGTTTGATTAATAGAATAAAATATTAAAAAACCAATTTTACTTACGTCTTGTGTAATGTATGCCACATTTCTATACCTAAGATTTAAAAATCACTCTACTTGAAAAATGGTATTTTAATGGTCGAAATAAATCAAACATGTACTGGGATTATATCATAAACAAAGTGTTCAATTTTATTTTATAATTTGTGGATTTTAATTTATTGACTTGAAATTATATCTTCTAGCATATGCCTCCTCATGTGTATACTTTAATTTTTTATTTTATTTGATATGTTGAATGAGTTTGCATAAGAAATTTCAATAGTCAAATCCATGATAGTAAATTTAATAGTCAACAAATAAAAACCTTATTATATTAAAAAAAAGTATGGGTACCTAAATGTATTTTATTTAGGACACCAACCCTAGCATGTCATATCTTTGGGTTGGAATAAAAAAGATAATAATTAGATGTATCCTGGGCTAGAGTTGTGACCTCCGCCTCCTGTGCTTGGTTCTTCTGCCAATGGTATAACCTTTTGTATTCCCAACTTGCGACTTATGAATCCGGGGGAAGACCTGTGACCTGAACCACCAGTAGATAGTCCGTCTACCAAAGGTATAATTTATTGTGTTCCCCACTTGTGACTTTTGAATCCGAGGGAAGACCTGTGACTAGAACCATCGGTCGATGGTCTGTCTGCCAAATGTATAATCTCTTGTGTTCCCAACTTGTGACTTGTGAATCTAGGGGAAGACCCATGACATGAACCACTGTCGGATGGTCCGTCTGCCAATGGTGTAATCATCTGTGATGCAAAATTGATCTTGTTTATTGGCCGATCTTGGACATCAAAAAGGACAATGATCAAAATGAGGAGCAGAACAAAACTATGTGATGTTTTGGATACTTCATGTAATAACCGAATTTTTACGGACTTGTGATTTTCTTATATATATAAAGAAATATAAGTGCGTATTATGTATTTATGTGATGTTTCATGGAAATTATGGATATAAATATGAAATTCATAATTTTATTATCACAATATATTTGAGCACATGTACAATAAGATTCAATGGCTGTTCATTAAATCAAGTAAGAGGTCTTATGGTGAAAAAGGCAAGATCATGATTTATGGTGTTGTTTTGATCAAGGAATGACCAGGATAGTTTATGATATGATTAAGACGGTACTGCAGTTTATTAAGCAGTATTGAAATTATTAAGTGACTGACCATCATTACGAATGTAGAATTAAGAATAAGGATTATGAACACTCTAGAATAATTAGGAATAATATTTGGAGCAACATAGATTAAGTGGCTTACAGTCCTAAGAAAAACCTATACGCGGTCCAATTATGCGTAGATAAATTCTAGAGTGCAGTTCAATATTATTGGAAGTTCAATATTATTGGACTGATGATAGTTAAAATAATATTTGTACTATGTAGATTACTAAGAAAATGGTATGCGTAATAGGAGGAAATACCAAACATGACATTTCTTGGAGGGCAAGTAATTGTAGATAATTATACAAATTTTGGATTTAATGTTTTTATGGAAAGAAATAAAGAGATAAGCTTGAGAATTTTTTTTTTTTTTTGGTTAGCACCCTCCACATGGCTGGCTGTTTTGGGGACTTGGAAGGCAAAAATTTTGTGTTTTAAGGCCAAATTTGTAATTCAAAGAAAGTTAAAAAAAATTAATTATTAAACATTTTGGAAATTCCACCTATAAATAGGGGTTAGTAGTGGATAATTTTGCCATTTAGTCATCTTCTCATCTTTTCCTCTCTAGCCCCTAGAAAAAACTGAAAGAAAAGAGAGAGAGAGAGAGAGATAGAAGAATAAGGTGGTTGCCGGTTTTATTGTGGAGAGGTAGAGCAAAGATTTCTCTCATTCAAGGTCATGAATCAACTCTTTCAAGCTCTAGAGGTATATTCATGATCCCCTAACTAAAACTTTAACTAGTTTTAGTTTGTAGAATTTAAGTGAATTTCAAGTTATGGGACGTCAGAGCATAAGCTCATGTTCTTGTTTTCTTATTTTATAGTCTCTAATGCTTGATCTATGCTTGGGTTAACTTGATTTGCTAGCTATAAGCTTAGGTTTGATTTTACGTTGAAGATGAGTTTTTAAGATTATGTGTATGTGATTACGCCCTCATATGTTTAAGTATGGTGATTTTATGTATGTTGGCTTAGAGATCAATATAAAACACAACTTGGTAAGTTGATAAATTATCAATAATGTGTTTTTCAAGCAAATAGACAAGTGAATGGTTGAAGTTTAAGAACAAACCCGACACGCTGCATGATGACTTAGGCTCACGAATTTGACCGTTTGAGGTACTGTGTGTGGATTTTTAAACTAGAACCAACAAAAGAATAAACTGCTAGTTTTCAGAATAATTGAGACAGTTTTCTGATAACTCAATTTTGAGCCCCTTTGAGGCTGAATTTGAACAAAGTTATAACTACGAAGTTATAGAGCACAGAAAATCCTAGGGGGAAGTTAAAGACAGATTTTAAGCTTCAGACAAAAACAAAAGTGGTAGGTTTTGACAAGATCTACAACTTCCGTGAAGAAACATTTTTCAAATTCTCAATCAATTAAAAGATAAAACTGAATTTTCAAAACTGTGCATGAAATAGAAAGTTCCTGCACACATACTTTCAATTAATTTAAAATGATATTTTGAAAGCAGTTTTAAGGTTTTATGACCCCTTTTAAAAAGAACTATGGTTTTACAGAAATAGTTTCAAAGAGGTTTAAATCCATTTGAATTTCACAAGTGATTTTTAAACCTTAAATACATACTATGCATTATAAAATACAATTTTAAGTATTGTGCCAAGAAATATTTAATTTATGAAGTTAACATATTTTTTAAGTAAACAAGGCATATTTTTTTTTTGACACAGGAATAAAATATGAAGAGCTCTTATGAAAATTAATCAATCCGATGATTATCAACCTAGAGCAGAAATAGGCCGAAATTCCCAAAAAAAAAAAATCAAGTTTTAAATAAAGGGCAATTTATTTGACCCTCTTTTTATACCAAAAGTTACTTGAGTTAATAGTAGCAAAGAAGATAATTAATCAGTTTGGAGACCGATTAATTATTTAACTAATATGTTATAATACATATTTTAACTTATGGTTTGTTAATTAATAATGCAGAGTAATTCTTATGTTCTGTTTGAAAACATGGATATGACCTATTATTTTTCCTTTCGGTACGCTAGAATAAGAGCGTAGGACAGCTAGTAAGTATAAATCTCACTTACAGTATGAAAAATAGTAAATTATTTTCAAGTATGACATGTTTTCATGATATGCCAAGTTTATGTATAGGTCATGTCTTTACCAATATACCATGATCATGTATATGCCATACTTTACAACTATGACACACTTTTGATTATGTCATGTTCTAAAATAATACCCCGTTTACAATAATATCATGATTTTAACTATGCCATGCTTTACTATTATATCATAGTTTACGATAATGCCATGTTTTAAAAATAGTGCCATATTTTATAAACATGCCACAAGTTATTCTATGCTATTAATCTTTATGTCATGTCATATCTATGTATTATATGCATCATGACTAATAAAATTACAAGATAAGAATCTTAATTTTGGAACTAGTCTTTGTTAAAGACTTCATGTAGAAGTATGATTTTAAGCATACTCATCAAGAATTAAGTAACAAGACTAAGACTAAACCAAGATAAATGGAATGTCGTACCAACCTTCAATAGATCGTGGAGGATTATGTATATTTCAAGATTCCCAGAATTGTTAGGGACCTTGCAAACCCTAACTTTTTATGGATTACGCGCATCCGATATGTACAGAAAGGGCCCACATGTTAAGTAAGATAATAAGTTCATAATGGAAGATAAGAGATCCATAATCGACAAGAAATAGTTCATGCATAAGTTATACAATACTTGTTATGTTTTGTAAGATTAAGTTTGTACTTACTGAGCGTAAGCTCATTAGTATATTTCATACTCTAGGTAAGATGCCTGCAGCTTAATTTGGTGGGTCATGGAGACGATGCGGTACGTGGAGGGTGGTGGGATACCACTATGCAAATTTTTTCGCAAACTCTTTTAAACTATAATTATCCATATATATATTTAATTAATAAATTGTATTATGCTACATTTGTGATATTTAAAGACTTCGGTTAAATGTAAGGGTGATGTATGACTTTATAATTTGTTAAACAAATAATGTGTTTACACGGTAAAGTTTATCTATATGGATTAGTCTATTTTATGTTGTGTTCATTAAAAACAAATTTTTAATTATTCTAAAGTCTTCAGAAAGTTCAAATATTTAAAATTAAGATTTAATTGCAGTAAACATGGCAATGGACTATGTTGGATCGTTACACTTCAACCATGGTTGCTTTTTTTTGTCCGATTTAAATCTTCTTATGGCAACCAATAGCCAAGAAGAAATATATATATATATATATATATATATGTGTGTGTGTAATCTGAACCGTTTTCAAACAAAGATATTAAGCTCCACATTGGTGAATAAATTTTGAGGGTAATTTATAGGCACTTGACAATTATAGTACTTAGTAACGTATATTATAGATTCTATTAATGAAGATGCTTTGACTGTTAGTTTATATTTGGTATACTCAGATAACATATATATAAACTTTTATGTGGTTTATAAAATCAGATTGCCAATAGGTTATGCATATACTGAGATAATAAATATTATTATCATTTAATTACTCGAATATTTTCATATCAATACAATTGTGATAAGAATAAAGATAGTATGGTAACATATAAAATTGGTTGTTTTCTTTATTTATTTCAAATAATTTCATTAGGTACTTATCTATATATGGTATAACAAGATATTAAAAGCAATATTTTGTTGTTAAAATATGAAGCATTTGGCAATGTAATCTATTTATTTCATAAAAAGGATAATAATTAGATGTATCCTGGGCTAGACTTGTGACCTCCGCCACCTGAGCTTGGTCCTTCTACCAAAGGTAAAACTTCTTGTGTTCCCAACTTGTGACTTATGAATCCGGGGTAATACCTGTGACCTGAACCACCGGCAGATAGTTTGTCTGCCAAAAGTATAATTTCTTCTGCTCCCAACTTGTTACTTATGACTTGTGTTTCCAACTTGTGACCTCCACCACCTGTGCTTGGTCATTCTACCAAAGGTATAACCTCATGTGTTCCCAACTTGTGACTTATGAATTCGGGGGAAGACCTGTGACCTGAACACCACCCGATGGTCCATCTGCCAAAGGTTTAATCTCTTGTGTGCCCAACTTGTGACTTGTAAATCTGGGGGAAGACCCATGGAATGAACCACCGTCGGATAATCCATCTACTAAAGGTGTAGGAACTCAAAATTTTGATGAACTTGTGATTTCCTTTTAGACAAGGAAAATCCAAGTCTGACCCTTGTATGTCGATATGAAGCTCATGATCTGAGCAGAATATCAGTATATGTTTGAGTTCTCGTTTAATTAGTTACGAGACTCTATAATAGTTTGCTTAAGTCAAGCATGAGGCCTTTTGAAAAAAAGGGCAGAATAAGAATTTATGATTTTATGCTGGTCAAAGTTTGACCAGGCTAACTTTATGTTTAACTGAGGCGGTACTGTAGTGTAACTAACAGTATGAGAATTATACTACGATTAACTGTCATTACGTATGAATGAACTAGAATAAGCTATGAGACCACCCTAGAAAAATCAAGCACAATATTTATGGCAATATGGACTAAATAATTTCAAGTCCTAAGAAATCCGATACGCAGTCTAATTTTATGCAGATGAATTTTGGACTGTAGTCCAGTATGGAAATACTGTTTTTGATGAAAAACAGTATTGATATTATTTAAGTTAGTAAGGAAATGGACTGCATGATTATATTAATGGATTTTTAGAATCAAGTGGACAATTATGTAAGAGTTGGAAGCCAAGTGGCTCCACCATAGTCAGCCACCTTCAGGGACTAAATTGTAAATATTTTATCCATAGGGGTCAAAGTGTAATTTTTAAAAAAGCAAGCATGATGATGTAAGCATGATGTAAGCATGATGATGTAAGCATGATGATGTAGGCATGATGTAATCAAGTAACTTGGTCTCCAAGTTTCTCCAAATGATCGGCCACCTATTAGGGACAATTGAGCAAATAATTTGCTCCCAAGGACTTATGGGCAAATAGTTTTCTCTTAAGGGCTATTATGTAATTTTTGGATTAAAAATAAATCTAAAAATTTAATTATTTATCACCTATAAATAGGTGATGGGGGGGGGGGGGGTGGCTCATTTTGTTCACAAAAATGAAAAAACACCCCAAAACTATGCTAAAATTCTCCCTCACCCTCTCCCCCTAAAAACCGACCATAGAGAAAAGAAAAAAAATGGAGGTTGGGTGGTCGGAAAACTTGGAGAAACACCAATCAAGGGTGGCCGAAAAATTTAGAACCAACCTTGCCAAGGGAGGCCGGTTGTGGTAGGGAGTAAAGAGAAGAAAGTTGGTTCAAAAACCTAGCACCAATATTTGAGATTGGATAAGGTAATCCTCTTTGGTTCCTAAGCTTTTCAATTAAGCTTTAAATTGGAAATTTAAGTGTATTTCCAAATTTGGATTGTAAGAGCATAAGCTCACCAATTATGTTCATGTCCTAGTTTAGATTTTTAGATTGGTGCTTGATTAGGGTTTGGTGGTCTCTAAATTATGTTTTGATGCATGTTTTTGATGATATGCTTGTGAGATGTTAGGGTTTGCAAGTATGCCTACTATATGTTTGTTATATATCCCCATAAGTTTAAGAATGAATGTATGATCTTGATAACGTTAGTATTACGCTGCATGCTTGATGTAGGCTCACGGTTGTGACCGTTTGAGGTAGTGTGTGCATAATTTTACGTAAGAACCATCCTAAACCAAAACTGCCAACCTCGGGTCAAGACTGGGCAGTATTCTGGAAACGGTAATTTGAGATCCTTAAAGGCCGAATTTGAAGAAACTCAAAACTATAAAGTTGTAGTAAATGGAAAACTCTAGGGGGCAGCATGGACAATTTTTAAAAATAATGCTCCAAAGGCCTCTGTTTTTGTAGAAATCCGAGCCTGGTCAGCCAGACTCAGTGTGCACGGCCAGGCAGATTCAAAAAGAAAAATAGACTAGTTAAAGGCAAAACTAGATTTTGAGTAAAACACAAAAGTTGTAGCATTATTCAGATCTACAACTTTCATGAAGAAAGTTTTATCAAATTCTGAACAGATTTTAAAGTAAAATTAGATTCTCAAAACTGTACAAGAAATAGAAATTCCAACACAGGATTTTCAGAAAAACAATGCATAAGCAGGAAATTCCTGCACATACACTGATAACTGAAATTAAGAAACTATTTTTAAAGTTTGAGAAACTGTTTTAAGCAGTTTATAAAAGGGTTAAAAATTATCAACCAAGGAATGAAATAAGCTAAGTCCTATGGTAAATGACTATAGGACAAATAGTAACCGGGAATGTTACCTAATTTTATTAGGCCAAATAATTTAGGTTACTTATAGTAACCACATGAGATACCCAAGATAGTGGATTGGGCCTTAATAAGATTAGTAACTTAATACTATTCAAGTATGATTGGACTTAGTACCTAGGGTTACTTGAAGTAACCAAACGAGTTATCATAAGATGTTCTAAGGGGGACATATAATATAACTAAGGCTACTCATAAATGTTGGTTAGGATACCAATATTTAACAATTATGATTTATGGTAAGATAGAATGTGTATGACTCTTATCTTATATCCTATTTGGAAACAGGAGTAGGAACTGTTGTTGTGCCATGTTTGGATGATAAACCAAGAGCATAGGACGAAGGTAAGTACAACTCCGCCTACAGCATGGGCAAAACGTTTTTCTACATGACATGTTTTTTAAGAAATCATGTATTGATGTACATGATTTATGTTACGGTGCTTATGTTATGATGGTTTATGTTATGATGTTTATATTATGATGTTTATGTTACGATGGTTATGTTATGATATGATGTTTATGTTACGATGGTTATGTTATGATGATTTATGTTATGGCGTTTATGTTATGGCTTGTATTATGTTATGTTATAGGTTTTGATATAGTGACATCATGCAGCATGCTTACTAATATTAAGCCACATGGTAAGAACATGATTTAGGACAAACTAATGTTATTGTGGAGTACCGACTTGCCATAAGGGCAGGTTTAAACAGTTTAGTCTATGATTTGAGTTGAATTGGATTGGTTGCCCCAATCACTCTATGTTAAACGATTTGTTTCATGGTTTGAGTTGGATTGGACTGGCCACCTCCAGCCACTCCATAGCTATGGACCATGGTACGAGCACACATGACATGTAAGGAAACAGAATCAAGATAATATATGAAAGTTTAATTGATTCATAAGAAAGCATAATCGGTTCATGCATTCTTTTATTAAAATGTTTTGCAGATTGAATGTTGTACTTACTGGGCACAAGCTCATTACTTACGTTCATGATGTAGGTTAGCAACCTATCGGCAATACTTGATACAAGGCTGTGGAGGCTGGCGCTACAGATTGTGAAATATGGGATGGACACCGCCACGAGTTTTGAAATTATGTTATGTAAAATATGTTTTGTAAAATATATTTGTAAAATATGTTTTGTTATGTTACGTTATAGTAAGTGATGACATGTGTAAAGAAAAGTTTTCAAGTATGATGGCAAGCAAATTGCCTCGTGTCGTACCAACCGCACTAGGTCGGATTTAGTCCACGGTTTGAATATGATAGCTTTCAATATGATTATGAAAACTTAGTACTCTAGTGAGTACATATAAGTATGTATGAGTATAAGTTGAGTTTCAAATAAAGTAAGAAAATAAAAAAAATTTTACTCTGAAATTTTCAGTAAGTTTAAAGTAAATGAATTAAGAAGTAAGTTAAGTAAGTAAAGTTGTAACGACCCGCCTAGCACAGGCCGTTACCATACATACATACTTATCTTCTCGTACATACTTACATACTTATGAAACACAGCGGAATTTTTTTTTTTATATGGCATACGAGTGCAACATATAAAAGTGTCTTTATCAAAATATTTACCATAACATAATTACGTAAAGGACAAAACGCGTAGCGGCTACATTTCCCACATTTCACAGTTTGCCCCGCCATGCCTTTCCATCTTGCATCAACCATTGCTAACGGTTGCTTACCTACAGCATAAACGTAAGACGGTGAGCTTTCGCTCAGCAAGTACAACCTCCTATACCGCGACATAAACAAATATGATCTAATCTTTCACATACTAACTTAACTTACCATAGCATATCGTACATATCATGACTTCCTTTTCATAGCATAACATACATCATAATGCATGGTCCATTTATGCTTATTTTATGCTCAATTCATGCTTAACTTACTTTCATTTCTTATCTTACTTATGGGCCCCTTACTTCTGTGTATGTACCGGGCGCGCGACTATGGAGTGGTTGGGGCAGCCAAACCATTTCCAACTCAAACCATAGTCCAACCCGACCTTACTCGGGTCGGTACAACACAGGAGACTTGCTCGCCATCTTACTTTCCTTTCATCTTATCATGTCATACTTGATCTTATTTTATAAGATTTTGTGAACATGCTTCGTGCTCTCATACTTCCATGATTCATGTAATCATAACATAATATTCATCATAAACATACCTTAACTTATCATACTACATAACCTAGCATACAACATATGACATATTGCATAGCATATCAATAACATAACATAACAACAATAACCTTACTTAGCACTAACAATATAACATAGCAGCAACAACAACATAACATAGCATCAATAACAACATAGCATAGCATCAACAACCGCATAACATACATCCCTAGCATACATCTAACATACTTAGGCAAGTACCACAACAAAGCCTATGCTGTAGGCGGTGGTTATACTTACCTCTCTTGCTATGTCCTGCGTTATGCTGCGTCTTCTCTGAGTACAACTGCAGGTTCTCTCCTGCTCCTTGAAGGACATAGGTGAGGTTCTTAGTTAGTGTTGCAGAATGTTGATACTCTAATCAACATGCTTACATAATCCTAATTGTATGTCCCTGATACAAGATGTCTTACTGGGTTATAGATAGTAACCCTATGTCTTACGGTGGTTGTACTTACCTCTCTTGCTATGTCCTGCGTTATGCTGCGTCTTCTCTGAGTACAGCTGCAGATTCTCTCCTGCTCCTTGAAGGACATAGGTGAGGTTCTTAGTTAGTGTTGCAGAAGGTTGATACTCTAATCAACATGCTTACATAATCCTAAATGTATGTCCCTGATACAAGATGTCTTACTGGGTTATAGATAGTAACCCTATATCTTAGCCCAATTTTATTACTCTTGGTATCCTTTAGGGTTATCTTGATTAACCCTTAAGGTTAATAATAGTTGAACTCTTAATTAACTAAAGTTAACCCTATATGGGTTAATCTTGAGCTTTAGGCTTTGGCCTAGTAACTCGGATATTACATCCGGTTATTACCCGTAATCATTTTGCTTACCCAATTTGGTTTAAAAAAAATCCATTTTCCATTTCTTTGGAAACTTGGGTAATTTTAACTTCAAAAATCGTTTACTTAACTCATAAAAATTCATATCCTTAAAATAGATTTTTATAAAATCATTTAGGACTGGAAACTGCCTTTGAAACAGTTTCCCTAGTCAAAACAGTGGTTTTGGAAAAGATACAATTTTTCTGTACTGTTTTTAGAAAATCCTGTGCAGGAATTTCTTGTTTCCTGCACACTCTTTAGAAATCCGTGTCAGTTTAAAAATCTGAATTGAATTTGAAAAAGTTGTCTTCACGAAAGTTCTAGATCTTGAAAAATCCTAAAACTTTCGTGTTTGGAGAAAAATCCAGTTCTGCATGTATTTGCGTCAGTTTTTGTTTCAAACTGGCTGATCCTGTAAACTGGGTCTGGGCAGACCAGCCACGGATTTTTGTAAAAACAGAGACCATTGGAGTCTCATTTTGGGATTCTGCCCACGTAGTCCTCTAGAAAAAACCCTTCTGAACAACTTTCATGTTTTAAGTTTTACCCAGTTCTGCCTCTAAAGGCATTAAATTTCCACTTTCCCGAAACTGGCCAGTTTGGAATCCGAATTGGCAGTTTCGGTTGTTAAGTCCGGTTTACGTCCTATTTTGCGGATTCTAACTCGACCGACCACTTCGGGAGCTTACACAGCAAACATGCAGCGTTTCTAACGTCCCACATATTCAATCATGCTAACCCAACGTGTCTATGCAGCCCTAAACCGAATCTCCTAATCTAGGGTTGCATGGTTCTATCTTTGCATCACATTCATACATACACCAAAACATTCAAACTTAAACTAGCAACCTAACATGAACTGTCTAGGGCTGATTTGTTCAAAATCAGGGGACATACCATTCATTCATCATCTAGCATGCAACCTATCAATCAACAAACATAATCAAGAAACAATTAACATAATTGAACCAACCACCCTTAAACCCTAAATCAAGCATTACCTAACTAATCTAGAGCATGGAATTTAAATTGAGCTTATGCTCTTACAAATTTCAACTTGAAATACAACTAATTCCAAATTGAAAGCTCAATTGAAAAAGGTTAGAGCTAAAGAAAATACCTTGGCTCAAGGCTAGGGTTTGGGTACCAAAAATTTCTCCTTCCCCCTAGGTCAACACAACCGGCCTCACCACTCACCTAGAGGCACCAAAAATTCTTTTGGTCACTTGGTTGGTTCACCACAAATCCGGCCACACCACCAAGGCTTTCTACCTCAAATTTTTCTCTTCCTTTCCTTTCTCCCACAACCGGCCACTAGGCCAATGGGTCTCTAAAAATTTTCCAAACTTTTTTTTTCTTGGCTTTCCACTCAAAATCCGAACATTCCCTAAGCAAAACCCCTTTGGAAATTTTGATTTTTCTCTCCTCTTTCTCTCTTCCTTGGCTGCTGATTTTCAAGAAGAAAAATGGCAAGAACCTCCCCAAATTTTTGAATAAAATGAATAGCAACCACCCCTATTTATAGAGGTTGAGAAACTTTGCTAAATTGCTAAAAAAGTCCCTAAAGAAGCAAAAATTTGCACAAAAGGGAGGTGAGGTGGCCGGCCACATACTTGGTGATCAAGCCAAAAATTGTTCTAGAACAAGACACTTGTCATTCAAGGATTGGTTCATGGAATTATGATGTCATAATTCCAAATAAGGATGATGTCATAAATATGATATCATCCTAAGGCCTTGTTTGGCTACTTTTCTCTAAAATAATCCATTTTTGTGTTGCACAGATATTTCTAATACTGTGTTCACTAATACACAGTACAATTCAGTACTGTTTTACTCGATTGCAGTCCAAAATTTATCTGCGTAAAAATGGACTGTATAAAATTTTTCTTATTTTTCCGAGCCTTATTGGTCTTTAATTCCCACTAGGTGTGCTTGATTTTCTAAGGTGGTTTCATAGCTTATTTTAGCTATCTCAACCGTAAAGACGGTTTTCGCAGTATACTTTATTTTTCAATACTGCAAAATCACTCCTTTAACCGTTCTTGGTCAAACTTTGACTTTCGTAAAATCATGTACTTTTCGTCCTCTTTTTACTCAAAAGGTCCGTTTCTAATCTACATAGTCCATTTTTTAGTTTTATTAATCTTAAAAACTCATAAAATGTAAGAGAACTCTTAACCGAGCTTCTCTTTAAATAATACCTCGATGGTATACATTTAATTCCTTTGAAAGGAAATAGTAACATCGGAAAAATCTAGGTATTACAATCTACCCTCCTTAAAAATTTTCGTCCCCGAAAATCAGAATAATTCGGGTAGTTCTTTTTGTTTGGTCATTTTGGGGTGAAAAACCGTATTAATCTTTAATTTCGACCCATGGCAGTATGAACATTCGTTCATAATCGAGAAATGAAGCGTCCATTCCGGTCTGAGATGCTTGATCTTGGTGCTGATTGCAGTTTCACAATCCGAGATATATAGCTTTCAGTCAATTTTCTGCAAATCTCCTCCAGGATGTCGGTGTTCAGTCTTAACTTTCTGACAAGTTAAGCATTTTGACACGAATTCCGTCACTTTATTCTTCATGTTTGGCCACTGTTAATCCTCTCAGAGGTCTTGGTACATCTTAAAAGCTCCTGGATGTACCAACTATGGCGTCTTATGGGCTTCTGACATCGTCTGATCCTTCGTTGCCAAGATTTAACCGGTTGCTGAGCTCCGCAATTGTCCGTAAAGGTTGAACTTTTTCTTGTCGAAAGAGCTAAACGTCTCTCAACGCTTTTGGGAATCAAATTTAGCGTTGTAATAACTTAAGAAATCCGTTTCTAAGATCACATCGAAATCCTAAAGCTTGATTGCGATGAGATCTACAAGCAATTCTCTGTTATTATAATTACAAAAATATTTTACATAAAAAAAAATTCAACCCACAAAATCTCTTTAACAAGCAAAGAAATTTTTTTTTTTTTTAAAGGCTGTTTTAAAAATTATCTATACTACTTCCTAATTTCTGGGCAAACTCCATAAATACAAACAAGTGAGTGGCACCAGAATTAGATAATATAATAACGCCTTATGTGGCGACAAAGATCTATCTTGTCCCTTCATGCGAAGTTCCAGCTTCAGCATTTCCATCAGTGTAGGCGTAAATCCTAGCTTGGGGTTCAGGAGCCTCTAATCTTCCTTGTGCAATTGAGGGTCCTTCGAGCCTTGCTTGGACTGCATGTAACTGGCTGCTGGCATTCCGGTTTGGATACTAAGGGCTCTGGTTCTGGTTGTTCTAGGGGCAGCTCCGTGCATAGTGCCCTTCCTTGCCACAAAGGTAGCAAGCATTTGTCCCCATCCTACACACTCCCGGGTGTTTCTTTCCACATGTTGCGCACGCGGGATAGCTGACGTTAGTATTCTCGTTCCCTCGATTGTTCTTTTTCTGAGGGAAATTCCCTTGTTGATCCTGGCCCGAGAAATTTCCTTTTCTCTTGTTCCTCCCAGCTTGATTGGAACCTTGTGTAGGGCTACTAGATTGGCCTTTCGGTTGCGACTCTGAGTCTTGTCGAGGCTGCGTTGGCTTTGCTGCCGCCTTTTCCTCCTTTTTAGCCTTGAAGAATTGAGCTCTAGCCTCCTTGTCCTGGTTTATCCAGTATTCGGCTCTTATCGCCCAGCTTATGCAATCGGACACCAGGGTAGGCGGACTGCTGCCAACACTTACTTGCTTGGCGATGCCGGTTCGAAACATCTTCATCATCCTTCGTACCTTCTCTGCTTCACTCGGGACCAAATCCGGGCATAACCGAGCCAGCTGTTCAAACTTCTGTACGGCCTCCATTACTGTCATCGACCCTTGTCTGAAGTTCGTGAACTCGTCTTGTTGAACGGCAAGGATCTCTCTGTTGTAGTACATTGCGCGAAATTCGGTCACAAAGTCTTGCCAGCTCATGACCGTAACATCACGGCGCATTTGCACGGTCATCCACCAATGTCGCGCATCCTTTTTCAGAACAAAAGAAGCGCAGAGAACTTTCTCTTGTTCTGTTAGCCGCATGAAATCCAAGATAACTTGGATATCGATCAACCAATTATCCGCGGCGATCAGGTTCGTCGGGCCTTCGAACTCAGGCGCCTTCATTCGCCTGAATCGCTCGTATAGTAAATCTTCCCTCACTGGCTGTAGCAGGTGCCATCGGAACATTAATATCCTGAGGAGCTTCTGGCTGAACCTCAGGTACTGGGGGTACTATTGGAGGTACTGGTTGAGCTCGGGGTGGAACCTCATTAATTCGGGGTCCCTGGTTTATCTGAGCTATCTGCGCTCGAAGTCTTTCCGTCTCTTGTTGCTATTCTAGTAGCTGCCGTTGTAGACTTGCCACAATGGTCGATAGATCTGGCTCAGGCGGGTTGAGTGGTACCGTTCTTCGTGGACGTACCATCTTTTAAATCCTATAAGAAAAGATATCATCGTACTATTATTATCTTTTCTTTCATACATGACTTATTACGTCACATCATACCGTAACATCCTTCATTTCATATCATAACATAAAAGGTATCATAACAGATACTTATCATAATATAACATAACTTTCATAATATATAACATACTTTTGTTATATAAATCCCGTGTCTGCACGGTCTTTATGTACACTTTCAAAAGTACATCATATACATACTCTGTATATTGTAATTTATAATACTGTAATTACAAATAGATTATATCATACTGTACATACATATCTTTATATATACACAGTCAAAATATGATGGAAGTGTCTATTACTTACCATCGTACTGTATATAATCAAATAAGTGATGGGAGTGTTTACCACTCTACCATCGTTTATAGTCAAAAGAATAAACACATATCGGCCCTAACTAAACTATAACCTCAAGCGTGATCGTCGAAACGTCGGATTCGGCATCAGAGTCTACGTCCCAATCTCCATCGTGGAATAGTATTTCCTCGGGATCGCCCTTGGCGTCGTCAACGTCCTCCACCCAGTCACCTTGCTCGGCTTCGGGCTCCATATCGTCCTCGTCGTCCTCGTCGTCACAAGGGATGATAATAACGGGAGGGTCTTCCGGTGAGTCCTCCGGAGCAATCAAATCATTAGCAGCGTCTTCGGCGTCCATCTGGTCCTCAGCATCTAGGGCTGGGATATCCTGTAAGGGCATGGCAGGAATCGGGTCCTCGGGAAACATCGGACCCACCTCATACTGGGGTTCTCCTATCCCGGCATCAATCAGTGCGAGCTCCATATTCACGCGTCTATCATAGCATAATCCTATCGTAAATACTTACGCATATACATAAAACACATATGTAACTTACAATGATGGTGGTGATGGTAGGCAGACTGTGAAATCATATCGCAGGGAACCGCTCTGATACCAACTCTGTAACGAACCGCCTAGCACAGACCGTTACATACATACATACTTATCTTCTCGTACATACTTACATACTTATGAAACACAGCGGAATTTTTTTTTTTTTTTTTATATGACATACGAGTGCAACATATAAAAGTGTCTTTATCAAAATATTTACCATAACATAATTACGTAAAGGACAAAACGCGTAGCGGCTACATTTCCCACATTTCACAGTTTGCCCCGCCATGCCTTTCCATCTTACATCAACCATTGCTGACGGTTGCTTACCTACAGTATAAACGTAAGACAGTGAGCTTTCGCTCAGCAAGTACAACCTCTTATGCCGCGACATAAACAAATATGATCTAATCTTTCACATACTAACTTAACTTACCATAGCATATCGTACATATCATGACTTCCTTTTCATAGCATAACATACATCATAATGCATGGTCCATTTATGCTTATTTTATGCTCAATTCATGCTTAACTTACTTTCATTTCTTATCTTACTTATGGGCCCCTTACTTGTGTGTATGTACCGGGCGCGCGACTTTGGATTGGTTGGGGCGGCCAAACCATTTCCAACTCAAACCATAGTCCAACCCGACCTTACTCGGGTCGGTACAACACAGGCGACTTGCTCGCCATCTTACTTTCCTTCATCTTATCATGTCATACTTGATCTTATTTTATAAGATTTTGTGAACATGCTTCGTGCTCTCATACTTCCATGATTCATGTAATCATAACATAATATTCATCATAACATACCTTAACTTATCATACTACATAACCTAGCATACAACATATGACATATTGCATAGCATATCAATAACATAACATAACAACAATAACTTACTTAGCACTAACAATATAACATAGCAGCAACAACAACATAACATAACATCAATAACACATAGCATAGCATCAACAACCGCATAACATACATCCTAGCATACATCTAACATACTTAGGCAAGTACCACAACAAACCTATGCTGTAGGCGGTGGTTATACTTACCTCTCTTGCTATGTCCTGCGTTATGCTGCGTCTTCTCTGAGTACAGCTGCAGGTTCTCTCCTGCTCCTTGAAGGACATAGGTGAGGTTCTTAGTTAGTGTTGCAGAATGTTGATACTCTAATCAAGATGCTTACATAATCCTAATTGTATGTCCCTGATACAAGATGTCTTACTGGGTTATAGATAGTAACCCTATGTCTTACGTGGTTGTACTTACCTCTCTTGTTATGTCCTGCGTTATGCTGCGTCTTCTCTGAGTACAGCTGCAGGTTCTCTCCTGCCCTGAAGGACATAGGTGAGGTTCTTAGTTAGTGTTGCAGAAGGTTGATACTCAATCAACATGCTTACATAATCCTAAATGTATGTCCCTGATACAGATTCTTACTGGTTATAGATAGTAACCTATATCTTAGCCCAATTTTATTACTCTTGGTATCCTTAGGGTTATCTTGATTAACCCTTAAGGTTAATAATAGTTGAACTCTTAATTAACTAAAGTTAACCCTATATGGTTAATCTTGAGCTTTAGGCTTTGGCCTAGTAACTCGGATATTACATCCGGTTATTACCCGTAATCATTTGCTTACCCAATTTGGTTTAAAAAAATCCATTTTCCATTTCTTTGGAAACTTGGGTAATTTTAACTTCAAAAATCGTTTACTTAACTCATAAAAATTCATATCCTCAAAATAGGTTTTTATAAAATCATTTAGGACTGGAAACTGCCTTTGAAACAGTTTCCCTAGTCAAAACAGTGGTTTTGGAAAAGATACAATTTTTCTGTACTGTTTTTAGAAAATCCTGTGCAGGAATTTCTTGTTTCCTGCATACTCTTTAGAAATCCGTGTCAGTTTAAAAATCTGAATTGAATTTGAAAAAGTTGTCTTCACGAAAGTTCTAGCTCTCGAAATATCCTAAAACTTTCGTGTTTGGAGAAAAATCCAGTTCTGCATGTATTTGCGTCAGTTTTTGTTTGAAACTGGCTGATCCTGTAAACTGGGTCTGGGCAGACCAGCCACGGATTTTTGTAAAAACAGAGACCATTGGAGTCTCATTTTGGG
This sequence comes from Ficus hispida, assembly GCA_025413025.1. Classification (NCBI taxonomy): domain Eukaryota; kingdom Viridiplantae; phylum Streptophyta; class Magnoliopsida; order Rosales; family Moraceae; genus Ficus; species Ficus hispida. The sequence goes on along the minus strand of CM046362.1, from coordinate 23,558,046 downwards.
ATTCTGCCCACGTAGTCCTCTAGAAAAAACCCTTCTGAACAACTTTCATGTTTTAAGTTTTACCCAGTTCTGCCTCTAAAGGCATTAAATTTCCACTTTCCCGAAACTGGCCAGTTGGAATCCGAATTGGCAGTTTCGGTTGTTAAGTCCGGTTTACGTCCTATTTTGCGGATTCTAACTCGACCGACCACTTCGGGAGCTTACACAGCAAACATGCAGCGTTTCTAACGTCCCACATATTCAATCATGCTAACCCAACGTGTCCATGCAGCCCTAAACCGAATCTCCTAATCTAGGGTTGCATGGTTCTATCTTTGCATCACATTCATACATACACCAAACATTCAAACTTAAACTAGCAACCTAACATGAACTGTCTAGGGCTGATTTGCTCAAAATCAGGAGACATACCATTCATTCATCATCTAGCATGCAACCTATCAATCAACAAACATAATCAAGAAACAATTAACATAATTGAACCAACCACCCTTAAACCCTAAATCAAGCATTACCTAACTAATCTAGAGCATGGAATTTAAATTGAGCTTATGCTCTTACAAATTTCAACTTGAAATACAACTAATTCCAAATTGAAAGCTCAATTGAAAAAGGTTAGAGCTAAAGAAAATACCTTGGCTCAAGGCTAGGGTTTGGGTACCAAAAATTTCTCTTCCCCCTAGGTCAACACAACCGGCCTCACCACTCACCTAGAGGCACCAAAAATTCTTTTTGGTCACTTGGTTGGTTCACCACAAATCCGGCCACACCACCAAGGATTTCTACCTCAAATTTTTCTCTTCCTTTCCTTTCTCCCACAACCGCCACTAGGCCAATGGGTCTCTAAAAATTTCCAAACTTTTTTTTTCTTGGCTTTCCACTCAAATCCGAACATTCCCTAAGCAAAACCCCTTTGGAAATTTTGATTTTTCTCTCCTCTTTCTCTCTTCCTTGGCTGCTGATTTTCAAGAAGGAAAATGGCAAGAACCTCCCCAAATTTTGAATAAAATGAATAGCAACCACCCCTATTTATAGAGGTTGAGAAACTTTGCTAAATTGTTAAAAAAGTCCCTAAAGAAGCAAAAATTTGCACAAAAGGGAGGTGAGGTGGCCGGCCACATACTTGGTGATCAAGCCAAAAATTGTTCTAGAACAAGACACTTGTCATTCAAGGATTGGTTCATGGAATTATGATGTCATAATTCCAAATAAGGATGATGTCATAATATGATATCATCCTAAGGCCTTATTTGGCTACTTTTCTCGAAAATAATCCATTTTTGTGTTGCACAGATATTTCTAATACTGTGTTCACTAATACACAGTACAATTCAGTACTGTTTTACTCGACTGCAGTCCAAAATTTATCTGCGTAAAAATGGACTGTATAAAATTTTTCTTATTTTTCCGAGCCTTATTGGTCTTTAATTCCCACTAGGTGTGCTTGATTTCTAAGGTGGTTTCATAGCTTATTTTAGCTATCTCAACCGTAAAGACGGTTTTCGCAGTATACTTTATTTTCAATACTGCAAAATCACTCCTTTGACCGTTCTTGGTCAAACTTTGACTTTCGTAAAATCATGTACTTTTCGTCCTCTTTTTACTCAAAAGGTCCGTTTCTAATCTACATAGTCCATTTTGAGTTTTATTGAACTGAAAACTCATAAAATGTAAGAAAACTCTTAACCGAGTTTCTCTTTAATAATACCTTGATGGTATACATTTAATTCCTTTGAAAGGAAATAGTAACATCGGAAAAATCTA